>JASDQU010228805.1:0-17236 GCA_032191745.1 Picea mariana | reverse complement strand
AGGGTCAATAATCATTCCATCCCTAGACACTATAAACCCAAGGTAAACCACGACTGATTGGTTAATGAGGCCACGGAAAGCAATATCCATTGCTCTCTGAAAAGTGGCACCGACGTTTATCAGTCCAAAAGACATTTTCTTGTAGGCATAAGTTCCCCATGGGGTGAAAAAGGTGGTTTTAAGCTGATCTGAAGGGGACATGAGAACCTGGTTGTATCCTGAAAAACCATCTAGCAGAGCTAGTCTTTCAGAACCAGACACTTGTTGTAGGATTTGTTCCATTGAAGGAACAAGGTAGTTGTCTTTATCAGATGTTCAGTTTAAGTTCCGAAAATCAACACAGAGTTGAATTTCACCACTTTTCTTCCTTACAGGGACTAAATTAGACACCCATTGTGTGTGCCTAACTGGGAAAATTATCTTTGCAGTTAGTAATTTGTTTAGTTATTTTTTAACAGTGGGTTCCAATTTAGGATGCATCTTCCTCAATTTCTATTGAAAAGGTTGAGTCTGGGGTTTCATGGGGATAACATGTTGTATGATGTTAGGGTTGAATGTTTTCAAGTCATCATATGTCCAAGAAAAAATTTATTTAAATTCTTTAAATATATTTACAAAAATATATATTTCATGCTCGGAACATCCCTTTCCCAGATTAATATTTTGAGGATTATCCTTTGTTCTGAAATTAACCATTTCATAAATCAAAGAAGAACTGTTAGTTTTACAATTTACTATCCCTCTACATTTATCATGCAAGTCATAAAATTTCTCTAGTCTTATGACAGATCTGGGGATAGAGTTTACCAACTCAGATGTCGATTTAAGAGATCGAGGATCATATATTACCGTGAAATTTTGGAGTTTCTCATCGTGAGTACCTTCATCAATGACTACACTTTGGAATGTGTCTTCCATATGCAGGAAGTTAATAATCTGTTGGTCATCATCGAATACTCTCCAATTTGTAATGTTATCTGGGATCGACGGCCTGGACAACAATTCAATTGAAAACACATTAGGGGAAAGACCTTCAGCGGGCAATAGTTTAGAATCAACATTGGCAAATAAATCAGCTTCTGAATTACTCAATCTAGGAATGGAATTTATGTTGAATGCTGAAAATTTATGCATTAAATTCCATACCTCTGTTTGGTATCTTTTCAGATGCGGTGATAAGAAATGTATGGCATTTTTTACCTGCCTAACCACGATTTTTGAATCACCAAATACTATCAAATTCTTCATGTCCATATCCAAATATTTCATGAGTCCTTGTAGAAGTGCTTCGTACTCGGTCGTGTTATTAGTACATTCGAACTCTAACCAGAAAGAAATAAACGTATTATTACATGTAGGATCGATGAGTACACAACCAACACCTACTCTTTATTTGTATTTGGATCCATCAAAGTATAAGGAAAATATATGTGCATCATCGGAAGTACTTGGCATACTTGGCAAAGCAGATGTCTGAGTACAGGTTACAACTTCAAATTGTTGCGCAGGATCAGTGATGGGAGATATTTCGGTCATGAAATTACTGAAGAAGGTATTCATTCCCTGCGTTTCAAATGAATTAGCAGATGTAATGAAAGGTTCATTTGTATCATTCAGATCCGTTACAGTATGCTTAAGATTACATTTTCTGTTTATCCTGTTTTTGTTGGGTTGTCCATTTTTCAGGTAGCCACAAGTGAGACCAATTTGTGGAAAAGTAACCGTGCAGTTGTTCTGACCAATCCTTGCTTAAAAACAAGACATAAACTTCAGGGATATCAACCATGATAATATCAATTATCTGATGGACCTTAGGATTGGATGATATTCTAATCAGTACATTCTTAAGCTCACCAATTACTTTCACGTTTGTTCGATCCAGCTGAATGATTTTAAGATCATAAGGTTTAACTTCTGCATTAATTTTTTGGCATACTGATAGAGGCATCATGTTTGATGATGTGCCGGAATCAACCATACAATTATGTACATTCCTATTAAAAATTTCAAAGGTTAACAAAAAAGGAGGGACATTCTCCCAAGTGTTAACAACAAAATTCTGTTGTTTTTTTGTCGTTGTCACTAAAACAATTTTATTTACATTGGCTACAGTTTTTTCTGCAAAGTCCCTTCTGTCTGGAGGTTCAGATGTATTTTTAGTTGGGACATTCTTAGCTGCATTTGAATCAATTTCTGCTGATTTTTTGTTGCTAGAGTCGCTCTTTTTACTGTATTCAGCGATACTTTGAAGCATTTTCTACAAAATAAGGGGAAATTTCAACAGTTCAAAAACAAAAATATTAGTCCTCAATTTTTTTAGATCTTCAATTAAATCGTATTCTAAAACTGGGGCTGTTAAGATTTGTTTAATTTCAGTTTGCTTTGACTGCTTCAGAAACACATTTTTACTTGCTTCAGAAGGGGGTTTGTTTTGTGTTTTGCTTCTTGTGTTGTAGGGGTGGATAGTTTCAAAATTTGCTTGGAAAATACTGTCCGATAAGTGACTGAAAATAGGGGGAGATGATTCTTCCTCTTCCGGTACCTCTCCCTCAACTACAAATTTTGAACTTTCAGAAGGAATAGAAGCAGAATTATCATGTGCTTCTAAGATGGTTTGCAAAGAATACTGTAAACTTTCAAAATTTAGACCTTCTGTGGTCGGGTTTGGCCGGTTAGGAGGAAAAGGCTTTTTGAAAGGAGGTTTAAAACTTCCTTTTCTTGTGGATGCCTCCTCGGCTGATCTCTTCAAGTCGATGACCTAATTGGACAGTTTTTGAAAAGCTTTCTGCAAGCTCTCCAAGTCTAAAGTTTCTTGTTGATTTTTAGTTTGAGGGGGGATAGTGAGAATCTCTATTTTCTTCTTAGAGGATGAGGTTGTTTCAGCTTCACTACTAAGATTGTCTTTTAGGATCAATATATATTTCTCAATTTGACTTGATTCCTCAAAAGCTTCTAGCAATGTGTTCTTTTTAGACCTTTTGACCCATATGGCTATGTTATTGTGCAAGGCTTTGGCATAATATGCAACAATTAAAATTTCAGTGGGCATCAAATCTGCAGGGATTTTGTTCTTTAACATCAAAAATATTTGGTTAAAGTCCTTCACTTTTTCCTTAGGATTCATTTTTAAGATGGAGAGTTCCATAACCAAGACTTCAGGGGATTTATCATCTCCAAATTTTTCCAAGAAATAAGTTTCAAACTTGTCCCAAGAGATGATGGTTTGGGGCTATTGAGCAAAATACCATGTGGAGGCATTTCCCTCAAAAGTATAAGGAAATAATCTTCATACTACATCATCGTGTTCAACACTTCGGAGTCTAATGGCCAACATAATTTTTTTGATGTGATCCCCAGTGGATTGCTTTGAATCTGGATCAAATTTAGGCAGCCATTTCTCTGGATGTTTCGATAATGGGTGTTGAGGTCCAGGTACAACCACAACATCTTGATCAAGCCAAGTTCTAGCAGGATTATTTTAGTTTTCCATGGGACTTGGTGGTGTTGAAGGCTGAGATGGTTATGATGAAGAGTTGCCTCCTCTGAAGATCCTCCTCCTAAAGATGATGGAGAAGAATCAAGTGGAGATGGTGGAATACTAGGTCCTCCTAATCTAGGAATGATTGTTTCAGTAGTATTGGTAGTATTTCCACCTAAAGGGTTTTGGGGCAGACCAGTGCCTTGAATTTGTTCTTGGATATCCGAGAAATCAAGGGGTTGATTAAGTGGCCTACCAGGTTGTCTAATATGGGCTAAGGCACTATGTGTTCTTATGAGTGACTAACAAATAATTTCTTGGACGTTGGCCCCTTGAGGAATTGGTGTCACTGGTTCAATGGGAATCTCAGGGTTGTCGTTTGAGGTAGTTTTTGTTTCAAGTGTAACGTTATTGTCCGAGTGACTACGTGTTATGAAAGGAGTGTGAGTGTGTGGGGGAGGAGTCTTGCAACCTCCACGTGCCATCAATTTAATTCAGTCCCTCCTTCTAGTGCCATTTGTTGACAGGCGTAAATGACACACCATCAACTGGAAGGTCAAATCTAGACCAGGGTTGTCTAAATAACCCAAGCCATTTGGAATGAAATGACCTGACGGGTTTAATGGCTCCGTTGGCCAACTAAAGTCCTAAAAATGAAAGAAATGAAAATAATCTATGAAACTACAATACTAAAGATATGAATTTAATAATTTATGAACGTCAAAAATAGAAGTATGGATCTGTACATATGGTTTTGAACAACATATATACAATTTACAAGTTTTGTTGGATGTCTTGCGAAATCGATGTTTTTTGAAATTGTTTATGAAGTAGATAAATAAAGAACATACATTTTATATTTTATGTATTATATTTAAAATCTAAAGAACTAAAGAAATACTAATTAAAACACAATTTTAAATAAGAACAACATAACAGTCAAAGCCAATTTAAATTATTCTTATTTCATTGATAAATAAAATAACAAAAGAAATAGAATACGAGTAAACTAACCTGAGATTAATCACTTAATGAGTTTATGTCTTTGCGCAATTCAAACTCCCAGTTGTCTTGCCTGTGAGAAAAATCTATAACAGACTTGGGCTAACACTCCCAGAAGAAAACTCAAAGGTGTTTTCAGAGCAGGAATATAAGAGCAGAGTAATAAACACACAGATATGGTGATCTTGCAATGATGAACACTTATAGTGAAAGAAATTTAATATTAAGCATTCATGTAATACATCATTTAACATCAAGCATAAATCAATGATATTTAAATGAAATAATGATCACAAATGTAATATATGAACAACAAATTACAGACATAATTAAAGTGCTGAATAATATGAAATATCATATGAGAATGAGACTAAAGTTGTATAAACGTAATAACATTCCATAATATAAAAGGAAAAACTTAATGGGTAAGTGCCACGCTGGTCTAAAGCCAAGGAGTGAGCAGATTGTCCATACAGTCTTGAAAGTTACATGTCCATAATGTGTCCAAATAAATAAAAAAAGATCCCCTCACTACCAAGGGTGAACAGTATTTAAACTAGTTTAGGATTCAAATGCTCATATCATACAAGATAGAGTTGAATCCACAAAAATTGGATAATATTACAAAAATAGTGAAAATAGTAACCACTCATGAATGAGTTGGTTTTGTCTAAATAAGCCAAAGTTTTATAAACATAAAAAGACAGAAACTAATGAAGAATTGAACGTGTGATTCAAAGTGTTTGCTCCATGAAATCATCAGTATAATATTTCATTTCCTGTAAATAGAAAAAACCGATTTGATATTCGGAAAAACAAATGCTAATTATTATTCAAAAGAGACTAGCTACATAATCATAGATTCTGTAGCTAGTCTTATTTTTAGTAAATGAAATAAAAAATTAAATCTACTTATTTCGATTTTTCATAACAGAATTGAATGAAATCAAAACAAAAAATCTTTTTACCATTAAAAATTAGCCAAAGAGGGATCTGAGAATTCGAAATTTATAATTGCTTTGAAAATGTTTGTGTTGCTTTGAAAATTTATATTCCTGACCCTCTTGAATCGTTTATTCTCCCTCTCTGTGTGCGTCTTCAGGTCAAGTTTCTCTTGTTTCAAAAGAGAATTCTAAGAAGCCAAGCGTTTAACTCGAGCCTGTAAGAGTGAAACATATGTATAGTAACGCTCGATCCAGTCGAGACAGCTATCACAGTGCACCATGGTAATGGCAGATCGACGTGGAACACAGTCGACAAGGGGTGCTTCATTTTTACCTGTGGCTTGTTCCAGGTTGTGACCGATACCCAAAAATCCTTCTTTACCCTTAAGACACGAGGGTAAATTGGTCATGAAATCATATTGTTCAACATGGGTAATAACCTCTCTCCCGGAACACTAATTTTTTGGGTCTTCACTAGCCAAGAAATCATCTATCTCACGATCTGAACATCGATCATCGATCTCGATCGGATAGATCAAGTTTAGATGATTACTCTTTAGATTTCTTAGTTTTCTAGAAATCAAATGACTAGCATTATTATTCCTGAAACTTAAATATGTTCTCTATGGTCTCTTTCCCTTATGGAAATTCGTCACAACAGGTTTATCATTAATGTTTAAACTAGAATCATTTATAGGCACATGACGATCATTTTCTTTTAATTCTGCAATTACTTCTTCCAGAGATCTTCCAGGTGAAAACCTACAAGGTATTTTTTTTATCCACAAGGTTTTCATCAACAACAGAAACTGATTCAATAAATTTTGGGCCATCAATTGAATTAACGACCTGGCTTTCAATTACCGGTCTGTCTGAATTAGGGTTTACAATTAAAAGAGGGTTGACTATAGCATTGGCCTGGGTGAAGCCATTTCTTATCAGAAAGGTCTCCCAATTGTCACCTATTTTCGACAAGTGATAAACCAACAAGATTTTAACGAGTCCATGGTGAAACAGACTCGAATTGATACCATGTCACTTATAGCGCTTGGACATTTTGTAAAGACTCATTAACAAGTAAAAAGGAATATCCAACTCAAACCCTATGAAATTCATAAGCAGAGGAATTTGGTACAGAAAAAGTAGCCCATATTGTCCTTCACATGTAACAAACTACTTCAGAATTAAAAGGAGACTGTGCCATCTAGGTTTTAATAGAGCAATAGGAATACCTTTTGTATAGCAAGCAGTTTCGTGAGAATCCATGAATAAACTCCATGGGACATCTTCTATTTTAGCATTCTTAAACCACCTCTCGCCTTTTAATGGGAGTCATGTCGACTTGCTCATGAAATCCTCTATTATATCCAACTGTATATCCCCAATATTGGCCCTGAAGCCATCAAAAGTTTGTGCAAAATATTTTGCAACCTGGAGATTATAGCCTTCGAACTTCATGAGGAACACATCCCATCCGTGAGCCTTCAGGTCGTCAATAGCATCATCATGGGATAGCAAAGCTTGGCATATTTTTGGATCGATACGAACCATGGGTGCCATTACCACTGTGACAAGGATACAACAGATATCAGAAGGGATAGGTTTATGTTTCCAACGGACGAGCAACAAAGATAGGTCTAAGCGGGATGTAATGGCACGAAAATCGTAGAGTCTGGGGGCTATCATATCTCGGATAGGAGAGTTAGGTAAAATGAAAACCAGAAGGTTCATAAAACTCCAAACCATTTCTCACGATGAGTATCAAACCCTACAGAGTAGAAAAACCTATGCGCATAATGAATGGTCTCATTAATGTTTCAAGCCAGCAAGGTGAAACAAAAATGTAAGTACATCATGTCTGTACTAATTTGCATGAATGTTGATATGAAAATTGAACTCATTAGAACAATATCAATAGTTAACCAAGGTTCTTGTGCATTCAAACATTTCCACAATGAACTATAGAACCAATGAATTCATGATAACCATAATACACAAATATTTTGATAGTGGATTAATCAACCATTTCATAAGATTTGAATTTTAATCATATATGGGTGGCTTTTAAAACAATATTTCTAAGGTAAAAGATTATGAAACCAAGTCAAGTTTTATGTTTAAATTCATGCTTACAGTCATGAATTAAAATAAAACAAACGAAAATGCGAACGAAAAAAACTCAATAAGATAAACTTAACCCAATCATCGCATCGAAACTCAGAAACATAAACATTTACAAATAGAAGGTGATGGTAGCTACAGAAAGGTATAGTCTCTTTCGATCGTGATAAGTATCGAAAATCATGTGTGGCTACCAACATGACTTCAAGAATTTGTGCAAGGAGGTGGGGATCAAGAGGGAGTTGACAGTCTCATATAAACCTTATCAGAATGGGGTTGCCTAGAGAAATAATTGGTCCATCATTGGTTCTATCAGGGCTATGATACATGACTAGGATTTTCCTATGTTTCTTTGGGAAAAGGCATGTAACACGACAATATATGTGTAGAACAAGATTCCTCATAGGATATTGGGGGACAAGACTTTGGAGGAGTAATTCTTAGGGGTGAAGCCAGAGATAGGACACTTGAGTATCTTTGGTTTTCCAGTATACATCCCTGTTCCTCTTGAGAAGAGGATGAAGCTGGAGACTTCAAGATAGAAGGGTAGATTTGTGGGGTATAGCGATACCTCAAAGGATTACAGGATATTCATACCAGAACAATGAAATATAGTTGTGAGAAGAGACGTTAAGTTCAAGGAGNTCTAGGAAATCTTAGGAGTCATCATCACTGATAGAGGATGAGGAGAAGTAGGCTCTAAAGGATGAGCAACGTTGCACAACTTCGAGTTCATGGAGTCAGAATTTAGGTGGGGAGGAGGATTTATCCCCTTCTAGTTCTATCAGGAGACCCAAGTGGTTATTGCATATAATGAGGGATGTTAGTGAGGATCATAGGAGTGTAGTTAGAGAGAGAAGGCCTCCAAGGAAGTTTATGAACTGTATAGCTCTTATGAGTAGCATTATTTATGTTAAGCCTTCCATTTTTTAGGAAGCAGGAGATTAGTAGGTATGGTGAGATGCCATGGTGGAGGAGTACACCTCTATTATAAGGAATGATTTTTGGTACATAGTGTTGAGACCATAGGGAAAGTTATTTGTGAGTTCCAGGTGGATCTACAAGATCAAGCATGTTGCATATGGTAGCATCAAGAAGTTTAAGGCGAAGTTCATGGAGAGAGGGTTCTCCCAAAGAAGAGTGGAATATGAGGATATATTTTCTCCTGCCACTTTGTATCCTTCTATTTGAGTTGTTATTTATACTGCTTCAGTTATGAGGTGGAGAATTCACTAGATGGATGTAAAGACAACTTTCCTCAATGAGATCATTGAGGAGGAAGTATATATAGAGAAGCATTAAGGCTTTGAGGTACATGTGAGGGAGTCTCATGTGTGTAGGCTTAAGAAATCCATGTATGGACTCAAGCAAGCACCTAGGGCATGGTATTCCAAGATTTATGAATACTTTCAAAGCATGGAATTTACCAAGAGTGAGGCATATCCTAACTTGTACTTCATACTTGTTGAGTCGGATCCACTTATCTTGGTGGTGTACGTGAATTATTCATTTTGCACAGCTGCATAGGAGCTTATTGTAAGGTGCAAAGAATATTTAGATATGGAGTTATAGATTAATTATATTGGCTTGATTCACTATTTCTTGAGGTTAGAGGTATGGTAGATATCAGGAGAGATATTCCTCGGTCAAGGGAAGTACATAGTATATATATTGAGGAGATTTAGCATGGAGGACTGTAGACCGATGGCTACACCTATGGTTACCAATCTGAAGAATATT
This sequence comes from Picea mariana, assembly GCA_032191745.1. Lineage (NCBI taxonomy): Eukaryota > Viridiplantae > Streptophyta > Pinopsida > Pinales > Pinaceae > Picea > Picea mariana. The sequence continues at coordinate 7,951 of JASDQU010228805.1, read as the reverse complement.
GTTACTTCAGATTTAGAGTTGGTAGATCCTAGGATATACATGAAACTGATAGGTTCCTTCAGCATTCTGATGGAGAAGGACTCAAGGATTCATGTGGATCTTGGTGATGATTCCAAGTATGTAGTGAAGGGAGAGGGGACAGTTTTGATCCAAATTGATTCAAGGGGTTTGTTTGATTCCCAAGATGTGCTTTTATGTACCATGACTAAAGAAGAACTTTCTCTCAATATCATATATGGAGGGCAAGGTTTTTTTCATTAATTTTCAGAGAGGGAAAGTACTCATACATTCAAATAAAGTTATCCCATACACAACAGTGATCATTGAGGTTAGAGAGGCAAATTTATATAGGTTGTAGGGAAATCATTTTCATTCTTTGGTACATGATAGTGACAGCCTGTGTGAGTTATGGCATGGGATTTTGGTACACCTACACTACAAGGAATTATTGATTCTAAGGGTGATTGTTACAAGTCTTCTAGACTTCGGTGTTGAGTAGCAAGGAGTGTGTAGAGGTTGTGCACTTGGTAAGAATTCCAAGGTTGCTTTTCCAAGAAGAAAGAGTATGTCCAAGGGGATCTTAGATCTTATGCATTTAGATGTGATTGGTTCGATATTAGTAGCATCAATGTAGGGAACATCATACTATGTGAGGTTCATTAATGAATTTTCCAGGAAAACTTAGATCTTATTTATGAAGACCATGGATGAGGTCTTCAGTCGATTTTAGGAGTTCAAGGCTCAAATGGAGAACTAGACAAGAAATAAGTTCAAGGTATTGAGGTTGGATAATGGGGGAGAGTACACCTCCAATTAATTCAAGGATTTTTGCAAGGAGGCCAGGATCAAGAGGGATTTTATAGTCTCATACAACCCTTAGTGGAGAGATAAAACTAGTCCATCATTGGTTCTTCCAGGGATATGATACATGACCGAGAGTTTCTTATGTTTATTTAGGAAAAGGCATGTAACAAAATAGTATATGTGCAGAACATGATTCCTCATAGGATATTGGGGGACAAGACTCCAAAGGAGTTATTCTCATGGGAGAATCCCGAGACAAGACACTTGAGGTTCTTTCATTGTCCAATATACATCCATGTGTCTGTGGAGAAGAGGATGAAGCTAGAGCCTTTAGGATAGAAGGGTATATTTTTGGGGTACATCAAGACCTAAAGGCTTACAGGATCTTCATACGAGCATAGAAGAAGACAGTTGTGAGTAGAGATGTTAAGTTCGAGGAGAAATTGGCATCTAGGAAATATCAGGAGTCATCAGCAGTGACAAAGGATGAGGAGAAGTAGGCTCTGAAGGATGAGAAATGCTCATAACATTCCAATTTAGAGAGTCATACTTTGGGTGGGGAGGAGGATTTAGTGCCTTCAATTTCTATAAAGAGACCCATGTAGCTATTGCATATATTGAGGGATGTTGGTGAATTTTTTTCAAAGAGAGCAGGCCTTCGAGGAAGTTTTGAACTATATGGTGCTTATGAGTAGCATCATTGATGTTGAGCCTTCCATTTTTGAAGAAGTATCAAATCAACAGGTTTGGTGGGATGCCATGGTGTAGGAGTAAACCTCTATTATGAGGAATGATGTTTGGGACATAGTGTCAAGACCGGAGGGGAATTAAATGGTGAGTTCCAAGTATCTCTACAAGATCAAGCATGTTGCATATGGAAGCATCGTGAAATTCAATGTGAGGTTCTTGGTGAGAGGGTTCTCTTAGAGAGAGGGAGTGGACTATCAGGAGGCATTTTCTCCAGTCTCTAAGTATGCTTATGTTCGAGTTGTTATTTCTATTCCTTCATTTATGAGGTGGAGGATTCACTAGATGGATGTGAAGACAGCTTTTCTCAATGAGATTATTTAGGAGGAAGTATATAAATAATAGCCTAAGGGATTTTAGGTACATGGGAGGGAGCCTCATGTGTGTACGCTTAATAAATCCTTGTATAGACTCAAACAGGCACCCAGGGCATGGTATTCCAAGATTGATGAATACTTGCAGAGTATGGGATTTACCAAGAGTGAGGCAGATCCTAACTTGCACTTCATACTTGTTGGTTTTGATCCACTTATCTTGGTGTTGTACATGGAATATTTGTTTATCTTGGTGCATAGGATCTTATTGCATAGTTAAAAGTAGATTTGGACGTGGATTTCAAGATGAGGTCATTGGATTGATGCATTATTTCTTAGGGTTAGAGGTATGGAAGATATCAAGAGAGATCTTCCTTGGTCAAGAGAAGTACATAATAGAGATCTTGAGGAGATTCATAATGGAGGACTATATACCAATATCTACACCTATGGTTACCAATATAAAGAAGGTTATCACTTCATATTCAGATTTGGTGGATCCCAGGATATATATGCAGTTGATAGGGTCCTTGATGTATTTGGTCAACACTAGGAAAGATATATATTTTTCTATGAACACCTTGAGTCACTTCATGGTGGGGCTAAGGAAGGTTCATTAGATAGCAATGAAGGATGTGCTTAGGTACTTGAGAGGTACAATAGAGTATTGATCGAGGTATCTTGGAGGTGATGGAGTGAGGTTGTAGGGATATTCAGACTCAGATTGGGTAGGGAGTGAAATAGATAGGAAGAGAACCTCAGGGTGATACTTCAACTTTTGATCAGTAATGATTACATGGTTCAGCGGGAAGTAGACTTTTGTAGCACTCAGTTCAATAGAGGCAGAGTACATGGTAGAGAGTATGGCTATTTGTGAATCCATTTGGTTTTGAAAAAATTTTAAAGGTTTATTTTATCAGGAGTTGGATCCCACGGTGATATACTGTGATACTCAAAGTTGTATCAAATGCTCTGAGAATATAGTATTCCATGACAGTTCCAAGAATTTTGAGATTAGATATCATTTCATCTGACACAAGATCTACAAGGGAGAAATCATGCTTCAGTATGTTTCTACAGATGAGAAGGTTGCAGATATTCTGACCAAACCCTTGGTTAAAGGGAAGTTTGTTTTATTCATAGAAAAACTTGGAGTGGTGTATAATACCTTCCTCACTAAGAGTGAGTGTTGATGTATGTAGCATAGGACAAGTACTTCTGCATAGGTCTAAGTTTCTAGATGTGTGGAAGTCATCCAAATCCTTATACCTTGATACCTTACTTTAATTAAAGGAATTATTAAAGTAAAGTTATTTTATTAATTAGTTGAGTTTATTTAATGAAATGTTAAAGTTATTAGCATTAATGAATTAAATCTTAGTCATTGATCTCAAGTGAGGTGAGAAGTAATCTCAATCGTCAGTCACTTTGGAGATTAGGGTTAGGTCATAACTCAATAAAATCATGGAAAGGGTGAAGGAGGAGACACTTCATACTCTTTTGATACAGAGAGGGTTGGATCATGAAGGATTGCAATTCAAGGAGATATTGGATATTTGGAGAAGGACTTCCATCTAGAGATCAATACATGTCAATGAGAAGAGAGAATAGAGGCAGTCGCAAGTGGGTTTCACTATATTGGAGCCATAGGAGCAAGGTCGTGTTGTATGAATTTTGTCACTTTGTACAATATTTGCGCACTTGTACACGGGAAATGTGAAAGTTCGGGATCGTATAGTAGACCAAGAGTTTCTAGGGTTTGTAGGTTTTGTTTAAAGTTGTATGTATTTATTTGTGGTCCATTTTCCCAGTAAGGGATCCATTGTAAGATTTGAAGTTACTTTAATTATAATCTTACTTGATGGGTAGAATATATTTGTGTATTGTGTATGAGATTTTGGTTTCTAGTATTTCTTCCACTATATTTATTTGAGTTATTCCAATAGTGTACTTAGTTTTGTGAGTTGCTAATTTGATTTACAGTAAGGAAATCACTAGATAAAAAAGTACCTAGGTGTTGAGATTAAGGAATTTCAACAATGTTATACTATCTTAATAGAGTTATTCAAGTAGGAGACTAGATAATCAAGACATGTGTCCTACACGATAGCTTGGGTCATTGAAGAGAAAGGATTTCAACATAAATAAATTCTCAGTAGCTTGGACCAAATCAACCACAAACTGGAACAACTTGACCATAAGTATGAGAAATTAATAAATGTCATATGTGGGTCGGAGCTAGGAACTAAAGGCCAAGAGGATATAGTTGATAGATTGTCTTTCAATTTTTCTACACTAAGATTAACCCCAAGAGTAAGATCAACCCCAAGAGTGGGATACATCTATTCTTGAATAGATCTAATGTATTTTGTTTATCACTATGGTCAATTCTCCTCTAGAATATAGGCACAATAAGGGTTAATTATGCATTTTACTATATATTATTAATACATAGGGTTACTAAAATACCCCAAAAAAATTATTCATTACATACATGCATATATAATTATGAATTATATATTATAAAGAATTATATATAATACACAATAATGAATTATATATTATATAATATGTTTATAAAAATTATATGTTATTATACAACATCAATTGTTGTTTTCATTATTATTATTATTTTATTTGTTTTGTGAGTTTTAAGTTTATTATTAAATATATATAAAAAAAAGTAGTGGTATATTTAGTTAATTATAAATTATTTAAAATTAAATATCATGTAAATTTAAATATTTTGGCACTACATCATTTATTGTGTGTGCACAAGAATCTAAACATTTCATTGTTATTTTTAACATTGACCTCTTAATTCAACATGAACACAACTTACTTACGACAACTATTGACAATGAGACACTATAGACTAACCTTCACTAGTTAACACCTCAAACTTACTGTGATGTAGCATATGTTTTTACTATTTTAATATTTTCCTTAGGAGACCCATTTTAGACCCATAATTTACTCTAATGGGTATTTAGCATGGGTTCTTACCAAGGTGGAGTCGTAATACCAACCATCATCGATAGCACTTGACTAACTTGCAAGTCAATGATCTATGTTTGGGGTGCCTTTTAACACTCGTATTGTAGTGCCCCATTTTACCTAGATACTTTCATAAACCAAATTTATTCTTTGAGGGAGTTTGTTCGCAAAAAACTTGGTTATTGACTTTTATTATGAATATCAAACACAATTTTAATTTGGATTGATTATATTTTTTAAGGTGAAAATTGTTCATAATAAATGCATGAGATGTTTAGATAAATATTTATTGCAATGATCTAATAAATGAATAATGATGATTAGTTCAACTGATGATTTTACATGAGATTTGGTTATATATATTAGTAACGTATCCTCAAGTTCCCTGTCAACTTAGGAAGATATTAGTAACATCTGCAATATTATCTCTCAGAGAGAGAGAGATAATATTGCAGATGTTACTAATATCTTCCTAAGTTGACAGGGAACTTGAGGATACGTTGACATGAGCATCGTTGACGCGACTCTGGGACTCTGGATTGAGTCAGGGAGTAGTACTTATCTCAAATTTATGTTTTGTATAATTGAATTGATTTATGGCAATACGAATGAAAAGGTTTAGTCGATGCAGGCATGAAGAATATGCTTTCCAATTTGACCCACACATGGGTAATGAGGTTATATAGAGCTATAACAGGTACTATCCAGAGAGGTGGAACAATTTCTCTGCTTCCACCTATTAGCACTCCTACGATGACCAAAGTTTAAAAGTGTAGGACACTTTTGCTGAGTGGTTTCACATTGTCGTGAGGATAGGATACAAAATTGGTCACTCACAATGAAAAAATGAGGGGCGTGCAATAAGGTAAAATTTTTATTCCTCAACATCCATTAGTCTCTCAATAGGGGTAGCAACAGGAGTTAACGATGTCTTTGCAGTTGCACCAATTTTTCCAATACTCAAGGTCATATACTTGAAGGGCATGTATGCATGGCACTCTTGGAGTACGTAAAGTAAGCCCTGAAGGGAATGGCATGCATGGCACCCTTAGTATCCTTGTGAAATATGAATTGAAGTTAAAAGTAAAAAATAACTTAAGGACGGGATACAAAGAAAATAATTATTCTTACAATTTACCAATGAGAAAAAACATTAATTATTTATATCCACTTAGAAATGAGAAAAATTAAAATTAAAATACTAAAATAAGAAATTATTAGTAACATTGGGTAAATTCAAATAAAATAAAATAAAATAAAAGGTAAGCTTGAGTTCAAGGATGTGCATATTTTTATTTTAGCTAATTAATTAATAAGAAAATAAAATTTCATAAGAACTCTTAAACAATGAAAAGTTAGGGGGTGTTACATGTCAAATTTCCATGCTTGGATAATGTGTCCCATGTGGTGCAAACGTCACATTTTAAGTGTTGCATGTGGTGCAAAAGTCACACCTAAGTGTTGTAATCTTCACACCTAAATTGTCGCAAGTGTCGTAACATGCTCCATACACTTTCAGTAAGTGTCATGACTCAATTGACACCATAGAAACACTTGTCATAACCCCTAAATCGTGTCGGAAGGAAAATCCCCATCATTTGGCAATTAGAACATACCTTTTACCTGGGATTTTGACCATTCTTTGGACATTTAGGAGGATTGGCGCTCCCCTGCCTATGCTTAGGGAGCATCACCACTCCCTACACCATGCTAAGGGGGAACCATGGCGCTCTGGATTTAGCTTTATGGGGGTGCCATTATTGGTTGAGGGAGTCAAGGTAAATCCCACCTTCTTCTAAGGGACAAATATGAAAGGTTGGAGTTTGTTTGGCTCGAATCCTAATCCATGTCTCTCTCTAAGGAAAGAATCATAACCTATGGATCCATATCCTCAACCTATTCCAAAAATACTCAAGGTGGTTGAGCCTCTCAAATCCTATAAATTGGAGGCATTTCCATGGTGAAAGGGGGGAAAGAAATCAGTAAAGTATCATCATTTTGATCTTAGTTCTATTCGGGTCCTAACCCGCACATAGATAGAACAATATATTTGGATGTAATAAAGGTCAATATTAATAAGGCCGTGCAATAAAATAGAATAAGTCGAATGTAAGAAGACCTAATAGAAGCTTTCTCTTCTAGAAGGATCTTCCTCTAGATGCTTCTTTTGGTAGACATATTTAGTATAAATAAAATTCGAGGGTATGAGAACCCTAGCTTGGATATTATTGTAATAGAGATCTGCTCGACTGGAGTTTTCCCCCTCGAAGAGGCCCATGAACATTTCTCTCAAAATCAAAGTGTTATTTATGTTGTTATTCTTCTATCATTTCAGTGTTATTGTGGTGATTATTCTGGTTATATTGTTGTTATTCTGCCATTTCTATCATTTTATTTATGTTCTGCATACTTTTTATATCTGGTATATTACAAGTGGTATCAGATCACTTTCCTCAACAGAAATTGTGGGTAATTTTTTTTTCAGGGTAGAGACGTATTCTGGCATCTTTAAGCCATGGAGATATGTCGTTACACACATAAACCCACGATTGAGGGATTCATACATGTAGGAAATACAAGTGGTACTTAAGCGCACATCTGTTGGCCACCCTTGCAACCCCTGTTGGTACCTCTTCGAATGGTATCACATCAGACATTACCTGTGTATGGATCGGCCTAGATTACCTGAAGCCCTCTTTAGATAAATCGATTGGTCACCTGACTGCTATAGTTACACTGAGAACAACACTTGGGAAGATACTCTCTAGTACCTCGATAGTCGGGTAGTACGGATAAGGGTACGGTCTAGCCTCCTTAATTAGTGCCCTGAGATATTGGGCCGATTACTACTATTGGACCCCACACATATATCAGAGAGATATAGCACAGGACAAACCCTTGTCTATAGAACCCTTGAATAACTAACCCTTGGGGACATAAACATAAACAAATTAAAACAGAGAAGATTTATTGCCACGCAACTGTGTTCAGGTTGCCAAATCACTACACATTTCTTCCTAGTTAAGCATATGGGCATTTCATGACTGCAGTATTCTTCAGACCGGAGTATAACTCTGTAGGTGTAAAAA
>JASDQU010228803.1:0-14592 GCA_032191745.1 Picea mariana | reverse complement strand
TATCCCAGCTCACTGGAGTGTTTCACTTTCTTCCATAAAGTGCTTCAAATGGGCTCATCTTCAATGATGCATGATACCCATTATTGTAGGCGAATTCTACCAAATGCAGGTAGTCTTTCCATCTTGATGGTTTGTCCATCACGTACATTCTCAGCATGTCCTCTATTACTCTGTTCACCCTCTCTGTCTATCCATCAGACTCATGATGATACGCTATACTAAAATTCAGATTCATTCCAAATCCTCTGAACAGTTCTTTCTAGAAATTCGAGGTGAATTTCAGGTCCCTTTCAGACACAATCATCTTAGGAATTCTGTACAAGTGTGCCACTTCTTTCAAGAAGATATCAACAACATCTGCTGCCTTGTGAGTGGTTTTCAATGGAATAAAATGGACAACTTTTGTAACCTTCTCCACCACCACCATGATCGAATCATGTTGCTTGCGCGTTCTAGGCAATCCTGTAATAAAATCTATCGTCACCACTTCCCACTTCCACTCAGGAATGGGTAAAGGCTGCAGCAACCCTGCTGGGTGCCTATGCTTAGCCTTAAATTTCTGGCATTCCATACATCTAGAAATGTATTCAATGATCTCCCTCTTCAAACCTGACCAAAAGTAATGGCTTTTGACTCCTGCCACAGTCTTCTGATATCCAGGATGTCCAACATAAGTCACTTTATGCATTTCTTTTAGAATCCCAAGTCTCAAATCCTGGACATTGGGTACATACACTCTGTTTTTGTACAGAAGTATTCCATCTGCTCCCAAGGTGTAAATTTTCTCTTTCTGTGGTCTCTCACGCTACTGTAGCTTTGCTACCAAGTCTCTGTACTGCAAATCGGCACTTGCAGCTTCCAAAATTCTATTCTTAATATCCGTCCTATACATGCTAATGGTGTAGCATGCAGTTCATGCACCTTTCTGCTGAGTGCATCAGCCACCTTGTTTTCCTTCCCTTTGATATGCTTGATATCAAATTCGTATTCACACAGAAACTCCAACCACCTGCTTTGTCTAGCATTTAAGGTTGGCTGCTCAAACAAATATTTCAGACCATGGTGGTCTGTTCTCAATTCAAATCTTCTCCCCATGAGGTAATGTCTCCATTTCCTCAGAGCATGGATGATTGCTGTCATCTCCAAATCGTGAGTGGCATAATTCTTTTCATTCTCTTTCAACTTCCTGGACTCATAACAGATTACAAATCCATCTTGGTTGAGAACTCCTCCCAACCCTTCCTTACACGCATCTGTGCACACCACAAAATCTATATTTGGATTTGCAATTCTCAGGATTGGAGCACTGGTTAACAACTACTTCAATCGCTGGAAACTCTCTTCACACTCTTTAGTCCACTGAAACTTTTTCTCCTTCCTTTGCAAGAAAGTGATAGGGTGAGCTATCTTTGAGAACCCTGCGATAAACCTTCTATAATAGCCCGCCAGACCCATAAAGGATCTAACTTGTGTCACATTCCTTGGTGCTGACCATTCTCGGATGGCCTCAACCTTCTCAGGATCCACAATGATCCCTTCTTCTGAAATAATATGTCCCAAGTAATGGATCCGTCTTTGATAAAATGACCATTTGCTCAACTTGGCATACAACTGGTGTTCTCTCAACACTTGCAGCACCATCCTCAAGTGTTGTTTGTGCTCTTCCTCTAAATTGGAATACACCAAGATGTCATCCAGGAAGACTATGACAAACTTGTCTAAATAGTTTCTGAATACACCGTTCATCAAGCACAAAAAAACAATAGGTGCGTTTGACAGTCCAAACGGCACCACTGTGAACTTGTAATGACCGTACCTTGTTCTAAAGGCAATCTTGCTTATGTCCTCATCCTTTATTCTTACCTAGTGATATCCTGATCTGAGATCTATCTTTGAAAATATTTTCGCACCCTTCAACTGATCGAAAAGATCATCGATCCTTGACAAAGGATACTTGTTCTTGACAGTTACCTTGTTCAACTGCTGGAAATCAATGCACAGCCTCAACGTCCCATCCTTCTTCTTCATGAACAGAGCCAGGGCACCCCAAGGTGACACGCTAGGGTGAATGTACCCCTTCTTTAGAAGCTCTTCGAGCTCCAATTGCAACTCTTTCAGCTCTGACGTACTCATTCTATAAGGCTTTCGACACCGGAGCTGCTCCAGGCATCAAATTTATAGAAAAATCGATGTCTCTCTTCGGAGGTAGTCCAGGTACCTCCTGAAATACGTCCTTGAACTCTGTGAGTACCTCATGGTCTCCAATTCTTGATACTTCATCTCTGGATGACTCCTCCACATGGGCTGCAAATAATTGACAGCCTTTCCTGTAACACTTCTTCAGCTGCATGGATGAGATTTCTCTAACAACCACAACTCTGGGAATTCCTTGGACTGTTTTCTGATTTCCCTCCTCATCCAGGCATGTAAAACTCTTGTTATGACAGTCCAGGAGGGCGTGGTGCTGGTCCAACCAATCCATCCCAATTAAGCAGTCATAAGAGCCTAAAGGCAGAACATTCAATTCAGCCTTCGTGCTCAATCCATTCATGTCTATCGAACAATATTTAACCAATTCAGTGACCTTCCTCTTGGTTCCTGTAGCCAACTGCACTAACCAAGACCTTTCATGTTTGCTTCTTGATAAATGAAAACTTTCCACCACCCTAGGATCTACATAACTATGGCTAGCCCTGGAATCAAGTAAAATAATAAATGGTTGGTTGTTGATCATACCTTCCACTTCAATCATGTGCGATTGAAATTCTTCTTGCTTGTTGTCTAGGGCTGCGTAGATCCTTGGCATCCTACTGCCCATATCTTCCATTGTTTCAGCTTGCTGAAAATTGTGGACAATTCTTGCTTTATCTTTTCTGTGGGGGCAGTCCCTATACCTATGGTTCCCTTTACAGCCCCAACACTCCATAGGTGGCGGTTTGGGCATTTGCTCACCCACTTCAGCCTTCTTGGGCTCTCTGAAAGATGGTTGTCCCTAAGGACTGTTTCTGAAAAGGGAGGCTTGTTTCCCTTCTGCCTCTTCTCTTTCCTGAACTTCTTCTGATCATTCCAAGCCTTGCGAAAAGTAGGCCTTTCTCTTTGCTATCCATATAAGCATTTTTCCCTTCTTATTGTTTCTTCCATAGTCTTAGGATCATCATACTGAATCTTGTCACCAATAGAAGGTGACAGTCCACTCAGATATCTCTGAATCTTGACAGCCTCATCTTTGATGAACAAAACATACTTCAGTAGTTCCAAAAACCTTCGTTCGTATTCATCAATGGTCATGCTGCCCAACTTGAGTTCGAAAAACTTCTTCATCTTTCTGTCATAGTACCTTTTGGTCAGGTATTTCTTCTCGAAATACCTCCTGAACTCCTTCCAAGTGATATCTTTCTCACTAATGTGTTGCACCTGCACAAACTGATCCCACCACATGGATTCTTTTCCTTTCAATTGATACATCGCAATTCTTTCTTCTGCATGAGAGGAATAATTCTGTAGTTGGAAATATTTCCTCATGCCAAGCAACCATGTTTCGGCATCTTCCTCCTTCCCATGTTTGTTGAAGGAAAATCTCCCTACAGACAAGTAGATATCCTCAAAGAGATAGACTCTTAACTCTAAGATAGAAAGTGCTTATCATGGTCACTGAATTCCTTTTAGATCTAGGTGGACTAGTGTGTGAGGAGGAAGGAGAAAAGAAGTACCTTTTACCGGTGTTTGTCCCTGCGTGCTCCGAATTGAGCTCCAATATTTCTCTCCTCGATAAGCCCTGTAGAAAAACAAAGTTTGACCACTTCCTACTCTATCAAGATTAGTCCGAAATAGGTCTATCTACTAAAGAGACAAATTCATGTGAGATTGAACACGAATTAGAAAGAAACAGGGTAAGAAAATTATATTAATGAGGACAAAACATTGCTTACAGCCGTAGATGGATTGCAGTAGTTTCGTCAAGTCCTCCTTGTCTACCCCTTGCTTAAAAGATCCATGATCTGAATGATGATAGCTTCACCGATTACTCCCTATGAGATCATAGGTCTCTTGCTTCCAAAACATTTATGTTCCAACACCACTTATAAGATCATAAGTTTGGTGTGATTCTCCCTTTCCAGTCCCCTTTGTCCATGAGAAAGCTTGCTTATATAGCCTTGGAGAGGCTCAACAACTTGAGATATCTTTGGGGTGAGTTGAGGATTTTCCTCCTTCAGTTAGGGATCTTCCCTAAGATCATGTCTTGATTGAGGATTCGAATCCAACTGCCTTCTAAGAATGAAAAGATCCTTCCCCCATTCTTCTCAACAAATCAACTACTGTCCAGAATGGGTAGCGCTCCCTCAAAAGGGCACTCAGAGCATTATAACGCTCCCTAGTAGTGTATAGGGGAGCGCCAGCACTCCTGAGGGTAGGAGCGGTCCTGCAAAAGGGTAAATGAGTGTTATAACACTTCCTGATAGCTTATAGGGGGGCGCCAGCACTCCTGAGAGAGGTATAGGGGAGCGCTCCCCTCCAAAAACTAAGTTTTTTGGGTGCTTTCAGATGGCAAGAGGTTCATAAGCCTGTTGACTCATTTCTCTTCTTCCAAAGAAAATGTTTGAGGTGTTTCAAGTGTCCTTCTCATGTCATTATAGGCACAACATAGGCATCATGGTAGTATTCTTTCTTTGACACTTGCGACACTTGTGAGAAAAATGCGACACTTGCGACACTTATAATGACGACACTTGAGACACTATCGAAGTGAGTAATTTCGATGTGTAACAATGTTCTCCATCAAATGTAGGAGGTTTAATCTTATTCATCTTCCCTTTCAATTCATCCATCCCAGATCTCCTGTGCTTTCTGGTAGGAGATGGGCTTGAACTACTGTGTGCTTCCTTACCAGAATGTTTTGGCGAGCGATGATGATGTCTGCTATCACTCCTCGATCTTCCCCTTTTCTCAGGGGTCCTGCGACTCTCTGTCTTGCTTGAGCCACTCCCCTTCTCCAACTCCCTTTCTATTCTTTCTAGGCTCTTCAACATTTTTAAGTTGAATTCTCCCTGCTGATCCCTAACCCTCATGAGCTTTCGGCTATCAGCTCGACGAGCCTGGGCATCTTTCTGCAATCTTTCAATGAGTTTCATCATATGTCCTTCCTTATCCATCTCTTTTCCATGCCCATTAGAGTTTGATCCTTCGACTCCCAAGTTGACATCCCGTCCTACCCTTTCATCCTTTGTTTCGAAGGCAATCTATACCTTTTCTATTTCTATACTCATCGAAGATTCACGGTTGACCTGACACTCATTTAACTCTACACACACAATGTGCAATCAACCAAAGTTTGTTAGGCCCTTAAACCTTCAAGGAACTTACAACACTCATAAACCAACATGAACAAGAAAAATGTTTCGATTCCATTAAGTTTTCTGAGCTCTGTTTGGCTCTGCAAATTTCGGGACTTTTGGTTTCAGGGTCTCGGTCCACAAGACTCTCATACTCAATTTCAGGTGATAGCTCCCTCTTTCTCCTTGCCCTCGTAACCAAAGGAACCTTTCACAACTTCGCGATCTCGCGAGTTCGCGAGTCGAAGACCCTCGACTCTTCTTCCTCCAAACGTCGATACCTGAGATGCGATACGGGTATGGCTCCCTCCTCACTAGCGCCTACTACATATAACCATAGGCTAGGGCTAAGTGCTATCACCTCTCGCAACTCACAACTTCACGAGTTGGAGTGTTGAGCCCTCGTGCTCCTCCTTTGCGAATCCTGAAATCCTGATTTACTTTACCCTCCGAGCCCACATAGCACAACTGTATCCACATCTACAATGGTGAGTGGCACCCTCAGGAGGGTCCACGGTACCTATGGTGATGTCATCGGGTCCCACCATGCTCACTTTTATTTTGTCCCACTGGCACGTGGTACACACCCATGTGTCCACGTCCATTCTAAGTGAAATCCCATGATTTGACCTTTCTCAAATCTACAGCGTAGATCCTTTCGACGTTTCAAGGTTTCGGGCATCGAGAGGTCGTGCATCCACACCTCTCGAACTTTCGTTTGCCGAAATCCTGAAATTACTGTCTAACCCTCCACTTGATCCAACAGTCAAGTTCCTATATTACGATCTACGGTGTAGATCGTTTCAAAAATTCGAGTTTCGCTATTTCGCAACTTGCAAAAACAAGGTTCTTCCCTTTTGGTTTCCTGGGTGTTGAAATGTCGTCCGGTAGCCACATGTTCCCCCAGATGGATGGTCCCGATGAATTCGGGGTTTCGCGTATCGTGATTTCCACGTTCCTGTGCAACTCCAAAGGGTTTTTAAACCCTGCACATGTTTTCCAGATCTGACGGTCACGAGGGTTCTCCTTTTTCCCGAACAGATCCTACGGCGCCAACACTTCTGGTGTGGAGTCCTCTCTCCCTGTGGCCAGATACCACATCGGCTGCGGTTTCATAACACCACTAAACCTCTTGAGCTTGGTAACATGGTCAAGTAACTCCTTGACACTTAGGAGCATTCAAAGGTCCGAAATTGGTCCTCCAGACACAATTTATCCTCAAACCCTCGGTCCAAAGACCACTCAACTGGCCCATCTAGGCTCAGCGTCGAAACCTTGGCTCGGATACCATACTATAACAATCTTTCATTTGAAGCAGTAACGCCCCCTTTCCATCAGCTGGGCAGGTTCTACTTCGTGGAATAACATTCTCATGCTTAATTATATATATGTGTGTGTGTGTGTGTGTGTGTGTGTGTGTGTGTGTGTGTGTGTGTGTGACATGCATTTAAAATAGGTTAAACACAATTAAACTCAAAGTGAGCATAAGAATTACCGCTATTATAAATAATCAATGGCTTTAACATTAATTCATATGCACAACAGAGTACATGATAATTATAAATACACAGACATGCAGTAACATAATTGAAACATCATCTGGTACTTATCTTTGAAAATGGTGGTAATTCCACCAACCAGGTGCAGGCCTTCCACGAACCTCCCAGCCTTAGACTACGCTGCTCATCAAGCTTAGCAGTAGGTCACCCCTGAGCTAGGACTAAGATCCACCCCAAGGCAAGGAATCCTAGGCTAGGCTGCGGTTATAGGGAAAACACATGGGCACAAGGAAGGAATTCTCTCCCAAAAACCACTCATACTCACTGCCCACAGACTCTCCTTCCCCACATGCCTGTTCCACCCTAGGAGTATACACCTTCTCTATCACCTAGATAGTCCTTCAGCTGCTAACCTCCCTTGCCTTAGGTTTCAGCAACAGGCTGGGCCAGAATTCTCCGAGCTTTGCGACAACTACAACGTTCCTTCCAGGAGCTCTCTCCTTCCTCAACACACTCTCTCACCTGGAGAGAGTTGCTCATAGGTCAAGCAACCTGTTATTCCAACTTCAACCACCTATCTCACCTAGAGAGAGTGTTGTATGACTGGCCAACAAGCCACACAAGGTCAAACACTACACGTCCACCACAATCAATAGGAATTCAGACACGAACACCCCCGAGCAGTAACATACAGGTGCAACAACATAACCTAGCTTAGCAGGGACGAGACACTTCTGTTTTTTCAATCCAGCAGCATGGAATAGACTCATGCTCTGGTTCTCAGGGATGCGTGATGAGTTGTCCATGCAGGGGTTGACTCAGACTTAACGGTTCACAGCCGAAGGGGTGTACCAGCCTTCCAGAAGCAAATATAGACATAGGCCTTTTTGTTTCAGAGCACACAAGGGTATCTCTTACTGAGGTCGGATGAGTTCACGCTCAAATGGTCAGGTAGAATGGAGGAGGAACCCCCACCACGGCTCATCTCAGCCATTTTATTTGCATGCGCCTGGGTTGACACTTGTCACCCATGCAACTGCATGCATTCCTTCAGCATACGTTCCTTCCATTTGGAAGTTGTTTGTCTTTCCAAAAGAACTTAGGATAAAACATATTATTCACATGTATTTTGGAATAATATTAAAATATTATTCCCAAGGACCTAAGCCCCTACGCTCAACACTTAGTCCCTTTTCCCACCTTCCAGCCCCTAATCCCTTGCCCACTTTGTGGAATCTTAGTCCCCCATCACTCATTCATCGTGGTCGGTCTGCACGTGGTGGTGTTTATATTCTATTACTATTTCGCATAAATACAGGTACAAAATTAGGCTCTTGGCCTTGAACACTTAGGCTCTCTGGCCTAACAATCACATAAGCCCACTAGCTTATATAACTCGGCTCACTAGCCTATAAAAAATATTTACAATTCATTTCATAAACAAGATTTACAATAGGGCTTGGCCTTGGGGACATTACAGTACCACTAGATGGCCTTTGCAAACTGCCACCTCCACAACTAGTCCCAAATGCCTTGAACTTCAGGCTCTTGCTTCCAACTGAGTCGATCTATTGTGCTCAATTTTTCCAAAATTGAGCCAAAACCTTGGTAATAACCCTTGTTATAATACCACATCTCGATTCCGTTCAGGCAAGGTATTTTCATGATTTCTTCTCGAGGCTTCGTTCCAAGGAGATTTGTCCTCACAGTACCCTCGCTTTGAATCCCATAACTAAACTTCATGTTGCATATCTCATTGTGATCGTCATCCTATACTTGTTGTTGATTCTCTTGATTAAGACTCGCGTGTGCTTGGTGACAAGGATTCCTCTCACACTCTAATGAACCCACTCGTCCTGACCAAGTTCTCATGTGAACCTACATCCTCTCAATCATTTTGGTGGGTGTTGTCGACACTCGTATCGACAAGCCCGTCATAAATCACTCCTTGCATGACTAGACCACTTACTCCTTTTGGCCCTCCAATTGTCTTAGATGTCTTTTCAGGCCTCCAAGTGGTTGGTCTGACCCAACTTCTAGCACCCGATCTAAGGAAATTTTTTGAGAATTATTAATAACATATTTTCATATTATTTAATTTTGTTTTAATAATAATATTAAAATAAATAGATTATTAAAATAAACTTTGAATATTTAAAATTATATATATAATTAAAAAAGAAATATTTGTATTTATGATTTTCTATTATTTATAAAAAAATATAAAGAAATAATCAAATAGAGAAATGTTTACTCTGTAAATATCTTTAAAATGTCACAAAACCATCAAATGAATTCAAATTCCTCCAATTCCTCCAACAATGAGTGATATCTCCCACCCAAAATCCTCTTGCAAACTAAAAAATAGATTTCCAAAAAGTATTGAAACTAAGAATAATGATCGACCATCTCAATACATCGTTACAACTTTTTTGAAATTGAATTGTACTCATATGTGACTATGTGTATACCTCAAATGGAACTCAAAACATTGGAATCAAATATGATTTGAGAAATTATAAAAACTCCCCTATCAATGGGGTTGTGCCATCTTAACAAAATACATAAGGGGTGAGCCTCTTAGAACTATCATGATTCTTTGCTCTCCAATCCTTTGGGGTTGTGCCATCTTCACAAAATACATAAGGGGTGAGCCTCTTAGAACTATCACGATTCTGTGTTCTCCAATCCTTTTTTGTTTAATAGATATCAAACACAATTGATAGTTTATAATTACACTCATTCTTTTTATTGATTGAATAATAAATTATGGATCCTTTTATTGATTGAATAATAAATTATGTTTCTTTTTAATGAAATTATGGATCAAAATACAACCAAAATCAAACTTACCTTCTTATATTTATGTCAAGCTCACGTGTCAATAACTTCACTACAAGCTTCTTTGGACCCTTCCTACATTGAGAAACATATCTTGATTATGAAAGAGAGTGTGGCCACTACTTCCTTGGACCCTTCCTGCATTGAGAAACACATTTCGATTAGGAAAAACACATCTCGATTAGGAAAGAGTGTGTGGCCACTAAAAGTTATACAACCAAAATCAAACTTACCTTCTTATATTTATGTAACTTCACTACAACCTTCCTTGGACCCTTCCTACATTGAGAAACATGTCTCGATTAGGAAAGAGTGTGTGGACACTAAAAGTTACTAAAAGTTCAATGGACCAAATTGGTTAGATATATAAGTACCTTGCTTTCTATCCCCTAGCAACAACTTGAATGGTCCTTTGATGTTCTCCATGTTTGTATCTCTATAACTTGCAATGGGCCGTATGCCACGAGAACGAGTGATGAAGGTTTCTCATGCGCTGATTAATGATAAATGGCTGCTAGTTCTTTGTCTCAACTCATTGATGTAATGTAATATAAGGATTTCGGTTTGTTTTAAAGCTTGCAGGAGCACTTTGTTGACTCGTGATCACATTGAGTTGTACTAATAAAATTACATAGATGGGAGGAGGATTTTTGTGATATTAAAAATTAATTGGAGGATTGGTGTGTACATTTTTAAAATGTAAATTGTATTTTATGTTTTGTTTTAAATATTGGGAATTAGTTTTTGTATGTAAAAGGTGAAATCTTAGGGTCTTAACCTGCGCATAGGTAGAACAATATATTTGGATGTAATAAATGTCAATATTAATAAGGCCTTGCAATAAAATATAATAAGTCGAATGTAAGAAGATCTAATAGAAGCTTCCACTTCTAGAAGGATCTTCCTCTAGATGCTTCTTTTGATAGACATATTTATTATAAATAGGAGTTGAGGGTATGAGAACCCTATCTTGGAGATTATTGTAATAGAGATTTGCTCGACTGGAGGTTTCCCCCTCGAAGAGGCCCGTGAACATTTCTCTCAGAATCAAAGTGTTATTTCTGTTGTTATTCTTATATCATTTCAGTGTTATTGTGGTGAATATTATGGTTATATTGTTGTTACTCTGCCATTTCTAGCATTTTATTTCTGTTTTGCATACTTTTTATATCTGGTATATTACAAGTGGTATCAGAGCACTTTCCTTGGCAGAAATTGTGGATAATTTTTTTTCAGGGTAGAGACGTATTCCAATGTCTTTAAGCCACAAAGATCTGTTGTTACGTGCATAAAATCGTGGTTGAGGGATTCATACACATAAGAAATACAAGTGGTTCTTAAGCGCACATCTATTGGACACCCTTGTAACCCCTGTTGGTACCCCTTCAAGTGGTAGCGCATCAGACAACACCTATGTACGAATCGGCCTAGATTTCCTGAAGCCCTCTTTAGATAAACCGATTGACCGCTTGACTGCTATAGTGCCACCGAGAAAAACACTCGAGAAGATACTCTTTAATAACTGGGTAGTCGGGTAGTACGGCTAAGGGTATGGTCTATCCTCTTTAGTTAGTGCCTTGAGATATTGGGCCGAGTACTACTGTTGGACCCTGCACGTATATCAGAGAGCTATAGGACAGGGCAAACCCTTGTCTATAGAACCCTTGATTACCTAACCCTTGGGGACATAAACATAAACAAATTAAAACAGACAAGATCTATTATCGCGCAACTATGTTCGGGTTGCCAAGTAAGTACACATTTCTTTTTGGTTAATCATTTGGGCATTTCCTCTCTGCAGTATTCTTCAGACCGAAGTGTAACTCTGTAGGTGTAAAAAAAGAGTCTGGAAATTTTTTCACCATTATTTGAGACCTATTCCACTGGATTCATCTCTTTGCCCTTATCACATTCATACATCTCATTTTTCGGCAAAATTTTTGACCCTGCCTGCCTCTTTTCAGTTCCCCCATCCTCATGGCACATACCCATAGCCAAGACTTGGAAGCTCGCTTCAACACCTTGCAATCTGGTCTCATCGAGACCCAACAAGAAGTGAAATGAACTCAGTGCCAATGTTGCTGCCATCAATACAACCATGCAGTCCTCAATGGAGGAAATCAAACAAGACCTCATCATCCATCTTGAATCTGTCTTTTCAGCACTCTGCACCAAACTGCATATCCTTACAGATAACCCTTCCTCTTCCTCACCTCCACATACTGAAGGTGACCATTCCTCTCATTCCCATAAGTTTCAGAACCATCACTTTCAACGTGACCGACGCCTTCCATGGGTGGATGTGACCAAATTTGATGGCTCAGACCCCACTGGTTGGGTAACCCAAATGGAACATTATTTATCTTTATACGACAATACAGATGACTTGGCCAAACTCCGGTATGGTGTTCTCCATCTAGATCAAAAACATTGGCAATGGTGGCAATGGAGAAAAACTTCTCGTCAAGGGTATATTGCTTGGACACACTTTGTGGCAGAGATTTATGAACGCTTTGACACTGACACCAACCATTTGGGTTGTTTGACAAAGTTGAAACAATCAAGAACAGTTGAAGACTTTATAGCTGCCTTTGAGCACCTGGATTTTTAGACAAAGGGCATGTCTGATGCCTTTTTCCGCGAATGTTTTATCAGTGGCCTCAAGGATGAGATTCGAGCCCATGTCCTCATGGCTCGACCTCAGAGTTGGGTGGAGGATTCTAATAGAGCTAAAGAAGAACAATAGGTTGTATCTTCTCAAAACCGAAAACCCTCCTTTATCCCTCGCCCTAAACCAGTAAATCCCACTACTCCCTCCACTCCACTAAAGATCCAAAAATTGACCAGGGCTAAAATGGCTGAATGCCAACTCAAAGGCCTTTGTTATAATTGTGATAACAAATATTTCCCGGGCCACAAGTCTAAGGAACAAAAGCTGTTTATGGCCATCTCCGAGGATATTTCGGAAGAGGATATTGAAACTCCCCTTGTATCTGAGTCACCTTAAACCCCTGACATAACCCCTCCCTCAGACCCTCCTGAAGTAAACCGATCATTTCCCTCGATGCTCTCACTGGCTTCTCCACTCCCCAAACCCTCAAGCTAATCGGTTACATCAAGCATTGGAAGGTCATAATTCTGGTTGATAGTGGAAGCACCCATAATTTTGTTCATCGCCATATTGCCCAAGAAACTCATTTCTACATCCATGCTGTGAATAATTTCCAAATCATGATTGTCAATGGTGTCTCCATGAAATGTGGAGGGCGTTGTGAAAATGTGTGTCTCCAAATTGGTGACTACCACCTGAAATCTCATATGTTTTCTATAGACATGGGCGGGTGTGACATTGTGTTGGGTGCAGATTGGCTAAGGACTTTGGGTCCCATTCTCATGGACTTTAAGGAATTAACCATACAATTTGATCAGGAGGGCCACCAATATAAGTTCAAGGCATCACCATCGGTTCACCTGAGATCATTAGTTCCCATCGCATGGAAAAGCTGCTAAAAAAGGGTCATTCTGGTGTTATTGCTCAACTCCATGCCATCCAAGCAACATAAACACCCTTGGTGCCGCAAGACCTCCAAGCCATCCTTTCTAAACATCAAGTGGTCTTTTCCACTCCCCAGGGACTCCCTCCCTCACGTGGTGTTCATGATCATTCCATTCCCCTTGTACCTGAAAGCCTTCCTCCCAATATACGTCTGTATCGTCACCCCTTTTCCCAAAAAAATGAAATTGAAAAAATGGTCCAGGAACTCCTTAATGTAGGCGTTATCCGCCCTAGTATGAGCCCCTACTCTTCTCTTGTGGTCATGGTCCTGAAGAAAGAAGGTTCTTGGCGAATGTCTCCTGACTTTCGTGCCCTCAACAAACTTACCATTAAAGACAAATTTCCCATTCCTGTCATTGATGACCTCCTGGATGAACTGAGTGGTGCCCAATTCTTTACTAAAATTGATCTTCGTTCAAGATACCACCAGATACGTATGAAAGAGGCATATATTCCCAAGACTGCCTTTAGAAATCATGAGGGCCACTATGAGTTTTTGGTCATGCCCTTTGGCTTGTGTAATGCCCCCTCCACCTTCCAAAGCCTCATGAATCATGTCTTCTGTCCTTTTCTATGTCATTTTGTCTTAGTTTTCTTTGATGATATCATCATCTATAGCAAGACCTGAATAGAACATCTTGCTCACGTGGATCAAGTTCTCCATCTACTCTCTCAGCACCAACTTTTCCTGAAACAGTCTAAATGTGATTTTGGCACCTTAGAAGTAGAGTACTTGGGTCATTTGGTTGGCAAGGATGGCATCAGGGTGTATCCTAAAAAGATTGAAGCTATGCAAGACTGGCCTCACCCAAAGAATCTCAAAATCTTGCATGGATTTCTAGGCTTAATAGGTTATTATTGCAAGTTTGTTAAGAATTACAGAAAGATTGTAGCACCTCTCACTTCTCTCCTAAAAAAGAACTCTTTCACTTGGACTCCAGCTGCTGCTCAAGCTTTTCAAACCTTGAAGATGGCCATGTGCACCACTCCAGTCCTAGCCCTTCCTGATTTCACAAAGATCTTTGTCTTGGAATGTGATGCTTTGGGGAAAGGAATTGGTGTTGTCCTTATGCAAGAGGGTCGGCCTTTGGCCTTTACCAGCACACAACTATCTGAAAGAAATCTAGGAAAATATATCTATGAAAAGGAAATGTTGGCTATTCTACATGCCGTTGATTTGTGGCACCCTTATCTATTGGGGCAATGATTCCAAATTAAGACAGACCATCAAAGCCTCAAGTATTTTTTAGAACAATGCATTTCCTCCCCGGAGCAACAAAAATGGGTAACTAAGCTATTTGGCTATGATTATGAGATCATTTACAAGAAAGGCAAAGAAAATGTGGTTGCGGATGCACTTTCCCAC
>JASDQU010228802.1:0-10310 GCA_032191745.1 Picea mariana | reverse complement strand
TCATATCGCAACCCAAGGATATGGAACATGCAATGAAATTTGATTCATCACCTGTAGGTGTTACACATTATTTTGGTCACCCTGGTGATGTTCTACAAGCATGTGTTCAGGCTCTCAAAAGGATCTTTTGCATGAGAAAAGTAATTGGTTTCTCCCTCTACAAAACTTGTTTTTAGAAGGACGTTGTAGGCTAAGAGTAATACACAGTGCGAAAATGGATGATTTATGCAAGTTGTCCTTAACCTAGTTTGCGAAATTTCCGCAAGTTGCTCTATAGACAGGGTGTGGCGGGGTTTTAAGACTAAGAAAAGGGACGAAGTTCACGAAGGTTCTAGAAGGGAATCTTCTAGAATATGAGGTGGAATCTGTATGGTTGGGATCCTACTGGCTTCTCTGATTTGGTGGGATCATCCTAATCTCTTTAACCATCTCTCCTCCTCCTATATAATGATGGATTTCTCATGGAAAAGGTTAAGCAAAAATAAAGCAAGATCAAGTAAAGAATTCATGAAAGAATAGGCTGAATATTGTGTGAGGAACTCTATTTCAATTGATGCTTGAGATCTCCATTGTTTCATCAAGCTATTGTGGGTCATCTTCACGCAAGTTTGAAGCAAGTGTGTGTGTTGGAGCAAAGGGCCACTAAAAGGGAACCTTGCAGCATCAAGGTGTCTTAGTTGTATCTTCCACTTTTACTTAATATAATATAGTGGTATGTTTCTTCCCACAAAATCATTCTCGTTTTATTACATGACTCTTTGATCACATGTATAGGTTTTCATTGAACACATTATTGTTGCTTTCACTTTGGTTGGTTTGTGTTCCATTGCAAGATCAATAACACAAGAGCACTGGAGCGAAGCAGGGACAACAAAGACATAAGGAAGTGATACTTCAAGGTATGTCATTCATCTCTTATCTTATAGTAAATTAAATGATTAAACTTAGGGAAAACACCATGTCCTGTCTCATTTTGTTCTAGATCTAGGTGGATCTAGGGAGATCAGTTTATGTCTGCATTCACCGATTTATCCAATAACAAAATTGGTGACTCCACTGGGGATATGACCTGCTTTTGGTTTTTTGTTGTCCATTTCCCTTTATCCTACCTCTTTTCATTTTAATCCAATCTCTAATTCTGTGGGGGATCCATCCAGACTCTCCGGATCTGAAAGTTCTTTTAGACTCTTTGCCTTCTTTCCAATTTTCTTTTGTTTACAGGCATTTTTGCACTGTATTCTATATATAGCTTGTGGAAACCTTTGATCGCTGCATCCTGACTATTTATCCCAGTGCGGAATTTCCACACCCTACCCCATAGCTAGCCTAGGGAAACCTTTAATTCCCACATTGTACCTTACTGTTGGGTTGCGACATTGTTTGTGAAATTTTTGGATTGGGTATTTTTGTCTTTTGCTACCCAGTTTTTCTCTGATCATTGGGAGGAACTTTTGGAGACTGTATCTGATTGATTTTTGATTTTAAGGCTTGTTCTTTATTGGTTTTTAGAGATTGAGAACCCTTCTTTGTCATTTCACCAAATTTTGCTTCTTAATTTTTATCAACAAGGATATAATCTCTGATTTTGGATCTGAGTGCTTGATCGATAAAAGTCTTTGATTTGATTTAAGGTTTTGGATTGATTACATTTCCTGGATTTCTTGTTGACTAGAAAGTCAATTTCATTTGCATTTAGTAAAACATTTTCTTGTCATCTTTGTTTTTATCTTCATTAAAAGTTTGATTTGGGTATTTGTTGGTTATATCTATTTTCTGTGATTACTTGTCCTTTCTTCATTATACCCCTATTTTGGTTTTGGAAAGGAAGAATTTAAAGTCATTTATTCTTTTTAACTAATCATCCATAAGAATTTGTTTGCATTCAAATTTTTTTTTTACAAGAGAACAAATTGGAAAATTTCATTGCTTATGATTGTTTGAAATTGTGTTCATTCAAGAAAAAGGAATTATATTTCGTAGCTTTCATGTTTTACGAAGAAATACTTTCTCCCTACTATAGATGGTTTCATTGAACAAATGATTTCATCATTCATCTCTATTTGCATATTATTGGGTCAAGGTCTCATACAACATCAGTTTCATCTTCATTCTCCCTCCTGAGTAAACAACAACCTCTAAAACACTGCATAATTATAATATTTAATCAGTAACTTTTATTTTCTAGGGCTCTTTTCCACCAACATTAGCTAGGCTAGTGCTTTGGAATATATCGTGAGGCACACTCTCCAAAGCATAAAACACACTGTAGCATCTTGTGATAGGGAGTGTTCAAATCCATTGGAAACATTTTTTCCTGGGAAGACCTTCTCACATAAGGGTCAAACCTGAGGTCACATTAAGGATGGCATAGTTACTTAGCTTGCTTTGTTTGTATTAGTGTAGAGATTGCGCATATTACAGAGGTCACTTGAAGGTATACCCACAATTATGAGTGGAATCCTTTCGAGTTGATTTCAGGCTAGATACCCTACCCTTGCACGTGGATCGGACTGTCGATTGTTTCCCCAGGCATCATTGTTGTTCTTGGTAACCTTAGTAGCCTATCTGTTGCACCTCTTTTGTCACCTAAATGAGCAAAACAGAGGTTCTTACAAGCTTAGTTGGGTTAGCTAAGAAAGACAAAAGTGAAGGAAAGGGTTAGAAAAAGAAACATAAAAGACTAAGCTAAGAAATAAACTAAGAAAGGAAGGAACAACTAAACTATTGAGCATAAGGACATAAGAACAAGAAACCAATAAGACTCATATCACCAATGGAAAGGATTGTATTAGTGAAAAAGAAAACAACGAGAAGAAAGAGGACTTTGGGTCCTTTCTTCCTCCAAGGGAGGGCTCTTGGACCCCCACAATTGATCTCTTCTTACAACTTTGAAACTTGAAAGAAATGGTGAAAGAATCCCAAGCTAATCCACTCAAAGGGTGAGGTGGATTGCCCAAATGGAATGATGCTACTATGCTCTTGATGAGAAAAGAGGATTCCCTAAGAGAATAGCAGTAGCATAACCTTGCAAATGAATTCCTTGAAAATGTAGTGCACCCATGGCCTTGTTTTATAGAACCACTTTGAGGTATTGTGCAACCAGCTTTTAGTGTGAAAAGGGGTTGTTTAGAGAATTTTTAGGTCTTTGACCAGCCACCCAGTTGGATCCAACTGAGATTTGGATGTCAAATCAACTTGGAAGCTGAACCAGAAGTGGGTGGGAGGCCGACCAATCTCATAAATGCATCATTCTCAGGTGTGCACGGCTTTTAGCAACCACGGTTGCACATCGTGCGATTGTGCACTTTTCTTGCATTTCTGGATGGCGCATGTGCACGCGCGCCCTGTGTAGTCATAGCGCACTTTGATTTTATAATTGGTTGTATAGTTTTGGACCTTTTGGAAATGTTTTTTTGGTAATTTTGGTCCATGGGTGAACTCATAGCTATTTGAAGATGTTGGATTCCTGTAACCATTTACGAACGAAATTTCCTTGATAACAGATGCCCCCTAATGAATGAGGTTAGGAGCATACGTATAGCTGAAATTCATCAATGTTTCTTCTACTGAGAGTGTCATTGTAAGAAAAAGCGATAGTGAGAGTATCAAGAGTGACCCGTTGGAGGGAGAAGGGAACCTGTAGGACCCAACCTTCCATAAGGTATGTAAAATAAATTGTGTACAAACGAGGCAGGCATGCCCCATGCTCGTGTCATGTAACTCAACAAGAAGGGTGTTGTATAGTAACTGAAAATGTGTGTTGATGTAGACAATTCCAGCGACTTCGGGGGAGGTTGTGATAAAGGCAGAGGACCATTCTGAGGAGGAACATACTCTGAAAAGTAGGCAATGACACCTGTAAGAAGTATCACAAATTCTATAGGCATCGATAGCCTAGCCAAGTTTAGAGGTCTTCGGAAAATATATAAGAAACAACTGCAATAGTCATAAAGTAAGACCCACCGTAACATGAGAAAGTGTTGAAGTTGAATTTTATGGGGATCAATGATAGAAAGGAGTAATTATGGTTCTCCCTGTGCCGTCTGAGACCTCTCATTGGAAGGGAAAATGAGAGTCAAGATACTATCGCCCTTCTGGAAACTGTGTTGATGTCGACAAAAGGGGGATGCGACTCCAAGAAGCAAAGGGCTTCGTGAAATCTACTAGCTGAGGTTAGGAACTGAGGAGGTACATGGACTAATTCAAGATGTGTGGAGACTCAATACTTCCCTTGGTTGGGGGTATATGCGAAGTATAAGTAGCCGCAACCATTCAATTAGATCGAGTGTCAGGGGGACAACAAGACGTGGGATAAGTTGTGCCAGAGGTGAGACAAAGTGAACAAACTCAGAGAGAAGAGGTAGGTGGCCTGTGGGATACTCAAAGTATATGGATAATGTCAATAGGAGTAGATGATAAGGAGTGCCCCAACCAAGGGCAACAGGGGTTTCATTTTCCAGGAAGGTCGCCAAAGGTGACGACAAAAAGTTATGTAACATGCTGGAAATAACGGCTTAGTTACAAAAAGAATTAAAAAATTTGTGGGGCTAATAATGCAGATATAGAAATGGGTGCCCCAGTGTAGGATGGCTTGGCCTAGGGATGGTGCAAGTTGGTGGGAAAAAACAAGTGGAGGGTGGGGGCCCCATAGGCTAGTTTCTGTAGTAGGGTAATGTATGGAGGGAAATCTAAGGATGGGCAGACTGATGATGGACGAAATGGATGGTAAATGATGCTTTGGAAGTGTAGTCAAAATAATCTGTGAGGAAGTGCCCTAGGAGTCCAGTGGGTAGGCTAGCAAAATGAGGAGAAGGAATATGTGGCTGATTTGCGACATGATGTAAGACTATCGAGACTCCCATTCCTAAAGGGTTGAAAACAACATGAGTGTCAAAGTGCCAAGGGGTCTATGAATGGGACAACTTATGTGGAGGAGAGTGCTACCAGGTGACAGTACCAAAAATGCAATGGAGGTGGCGGTACTGCAGAGCCGGATATGGGGACCCTAAAGGCAAATTTCAGAGGGTGTGACTGGAGATGAAATTGAGATTCAGAGGGAATGATTACATGCTAGTGTTGATTATATACCTAAAGGGGTTGCGTTGATGTATGATGACCAAGTACCTGCACACATGAAAACCAAATACCCAACATGAACAATATCCAAAGAGAATAGAACATACAAGAATTTATTTGATAATTTTGAACATGAGCATGCGTACCTGGATCGGGTATGGAGAAAATGACTCCCCGGGGGCTAAGGATGAAAAGTGGTCTGGGGACTGTCTTGTTGTAGAGGATGAGGTACTAACCCCGAGGATGAAGACAGATCGAAAAACAGACACCTGAAGCTCTCGGAATGGGGTCTGAAAGTTTGGCAAAAATGACTATATATAGCTGTAGGGCCCACATTGCCACCTCATTTGTACTTGCTTTCCATATATATTTGTGTCCATTGTTGGATGGTGGGTTACAAGTCATGAAGTCGATGCCCCATTTACAAAAGGGGCCTGCAGTAATGACTGGATGGAGAAGAGAAGGTGGTGCTCGTGCTTTGTTGGCATAAAGTTGACATTTATCACATCACTTCACGGCATGAATGCAATCGTGAAACAATGTAGGCCAAAAGTAACCTGTGCAGATGATTTTCTGAGCAGTGGACATCCTTGAGAGATGGCCCTTGCATGTGCCACTATGGCAGTCGTTCAAGACTCTATCAGCCTCGTCAATAGTCAAGCATCGATGGAGTATGGTGTCGACCCCTTGCCGATATAAGATATCTCCGATGAGGAGATAGCGGGGGACCTGGTGGCGAATACGATGGCGATCATCTCATGAGAGGTGGTTACTGAACTTTTGGGTTCAGAGGTAGACGAGGAGGTCGTCGTACCAAGGATCATCCGAAGTGATGTAAAAGAGATGTTCATCAGGGAAGTCGGTATTGATGGGGGCAATGGTAGTATCGGAGGGGAAGGCTGTGACAAGTTTGGAGAGGACGAGAGATTTCTTTCTCTTGGGTGTTGAAAATTCGAGATCATACTCTTGAAGGATAACGATCCATCGGGAAAATTTTCCATTAATTTGTCAATGACTGAGCAAGTATTGCATGGGGTTGGAATCCTCTATGACTTTGGTTGTGCGAAGCATAATGTAATGGCACAGTTTCTGGACTGCAAGGACGATTGCAAGGGCTAGTTTCTCTTCATGAGTATACTTCAAGGGTGGCCTTGAGAAATTTTTACTAATGTAGTAAATGAAATGCTCGCGATCGTGATCGTTGATTTGAACGAGAAATCCTGCTACTGAGACAGTTGATGCTGATATGTAGACGATATAGTCATGATTATAGTCGGGTGAACTGATTAAAGGGGTGTTGGAGAGTTCCATTTTAAGATCGTTGAACACTTTTTGGGCATGTTCATCTCAGTGGAATGGGAAGTCGTGGTGTAGTAAGCAAAGGAAACCATGTGCTTGAGTGGCATAGTCTAGGACAAATCGCCTTGCATAGTCTAGGACAAATCACCTTAAAAAGTTAGCTTTTCCTTGTAGGCTCTAGAGTTGGCATAAATTTTGGGGGGGTGGAATTTTTGTGATGGCCTGGAATTTGAGGGGGTCCACGGTAATACTGCTTTGGGAAACGATGAATCCGAGGAGGTGCCCAGCAGTGACGCAGAATATGCACTTGAGGGGGTTCAAGTGGATGTTGTACTAACGACACCGTTGGAAGATGATCCGTAAATCATCAATATGTTGGGTGCGTTTTTTGGATCGAGCTGTGAGGTTGTCCAAGTATGCGAGGATGAGATGAGCTAGATCGTGAAAAATGTATGTCATAGCCCATTGGAAAGTTGCACAAGCGTTTTTTAGGACAAAAGGCATGACACGATATGAAAAATTACCCCAAAGGGTGGTGAATGTGGTTTTCTATTGATCGGTTGGGTGGATTTGGATTTGGTTATAGCCAAAGAAACCGTCCATGAAGGATAAATCCTCATGGCCTGCGCAGTCGTCGATAATTTGATTGATGAAAGGCGTTGGAAAGTTGTCTTTGGGATAGGCGTGATTGAGATCGCGAAAGTCCATACATACACGGATAGTGCCCTATCTTTTGTTAACAGGTACAAGGTTGGAAACCCATGAGGTATAGGCTATGGGGTAG
The DNA here is from genome assembly GCA_032191745.1 of Picea mariana. Taxonomy (NCBI): domain Eukaryota; kingdom Viridiplantae; phylum Streptophyta; class Pinopsida; order Pinales; family Pinaceae; genus Picea; species Picea mariana. The sequence continues at coordinate 3,151 of JASDQU010228802.1, read as the reverse complement.
ATGAACCCAGCCGTGCGTAATTTGTCAATCTCAACTTTGATAGCTGCGACTTTGGACGGGTGTAGTGGTCGTTGTTTTTGACGAACCGGTGTGATATCAAGCCAGGTGTCGATGCGATGTTTGACAATAGAGGAATCAAGGCCAGGCATCTCTGTGTATGACCGGGCAAAAATATCCAGGTATTCTTGGAAGAGGGATTTGTAGGCGGTGATTTCTTGAGGAGTGCATGCAACGCCAATGGTGATTTCCTCGACAACTTCATTTTTGATGGAAATATCGATTTTGATGGTGGGGGATATGTTGGCCATATTTCCTTCTTCAAAAGCATCAGGGGTAGGGATGGGGTTGTTGAACCAATCGATATGCCCTGATGGGTTAAAATCCTTGGTTTCGACTGCATATATGGGGTGTTGGTTAGGAGGCATGAAGGCTTCCTGTGGAAAGAAGAGCGCTCTATGGTGTAGCGCGTCCCATGGCTAGTCGGGGGTGGTTAATTCCTTGAGTATGTCCTCATCACAATGGAATTGGCGGGAGTACAAGGGATATAAAAGAGTGATATCGTTGATTGTTGCCATGTGGTTGTTCTTTGGTGGTGAAGAAGTAGGGGAAATGATCCAATGAGATTGCGATGGTTCGCTCGACATAAACCAAATATTGAGAAACTAAGGATTATTAGTAGTAGTTGGGTGTAAAATTTCCATGGGGAAATGAACGGGAGAATTGAGGGGATTTGAGGGTAAATCCTTGTATAAGTCATCCAAGAACCACGAAGGAATAGGGAGTGCTTCTAGTTCAGGAGAAATAATGTGAAGAATCTCTAGTGATGGGGTAAGGTTAATCCTTGATTGTATAGGGGGTACAGAGGTTTGAATCAGGGTCATTTGGTGTTGCCTGTATTCAATGATCATAGGACATTGATATGTAAAAAGATCTAAGGATTCACATAGAGAACAAGGGCATCTCAAGCGTTCGTTGAATGAGGCCATGACATAGTGGATGTCAGTGATGTTTGGTGGGAATGATGTAGCTGGACTAGGTTCGTGTTGGAAGCTTTGGAGTACTGCTACTAATGTCTGTCAAAATTGAGGTAGTGTTGGGAAATGGTGTGTATAATGGCCATATTCTGAACATATGGCACAAGCAAATTTGGTTTGCAGCCCTTTACTACTTGTGTTAGGGGAGGTAGTGGTAGTACTTGTTAAAGTGATGAACGGTGATGGTGTTTGATTGAGTTGAATTAGGTTACATAACTCAAGTAGAGATGGGCATTTGTTGGTCGGGTGTCCATGTTTCTCACATAGCCCGCATGGAGGTTGGATGTGTGGGGGAAGTGGAGTGGTGGGCTCCTTCTTCTTTCGCCTACCCCCAGCTGTGGTAGGGAGGTTAGTGAGTGGGGGTGTAGAGGGTATGGTGGGAGTGAGTATGGGAATATGCATTGGGATTTCTTCTGTTTGGGGGGGAAGGGATGGTTGAGAAACCATCTCTGGTGGATGTAAATACCAAACTGGGATTGCCAACACCATATTAGGGAGAGTAAGTGTTGCAGCTACTTGGAAAGCTTGTACACATGGTGGAGGGTAAAAGAAGGGGATTTGAGTAATGGCTTGGGGAACTGTCTCCCAAACTGAGATATGGCCTTGGGGAGAGGTGAAATAGTGAACTAGTGGAGTCGACAAGTTCGCAGGAGGCTCGTGAGGGAGGGGTTCTGCGACTAGTGGGACATCAGATATGAGAGAAGCCTCCCTGGGAGGAAGGGTATTCTCAATGTCAGTTCCTTTGGATGATACGACACATATCTGATTGGAAGGATGAAGGAGCGGTGGTGCACCATGATAAGTTCCTAACAATGATGGGTCTTTGAAAATTCTTGGCCCCATTTTGATGAGTGGGTATGCTTCAGGATTCGTGTGGACAAGGGGGAGAATGTTATTGATGTTGGTAGAAGGTTTAGGCTCATAATGTGAAACTTGGTCAATTGTAATGATCTTCTCGTTATGGGGGAACATCATGGTTCGAAAGACGGAAGAGGCAACTGCCTTCATAACGTACATGTAGCTACGATCGAACAAGATATTGTAATCGAGTGGGGTGTCGATAACTTCAATGTCAATGAGAATGGTCTTGCCCCCAAGTTCTACAGGGACATTTTGGAAGAGCCCTTCAGGAGAAGATGGTCATCCATCATAAGCTCTTAAGGTAATGGCAGATGGTATGAGTTCAGGGGAACCAAGTTTCTGCCATACAGACTTGGACATGATGCATGTGGATGCACCTTCATCGATGATGCAGCGATGAACAATAATGTTATGAATTTTAACAGGGATTTGAAAAGTGATGAGAGTGGGGAGGCAAGGTTCTCCACTATCGAGATCAAATGTGATGAGTTGGGTATCCGCGAGGTCTACTGCCCCCAAGGCAAAAATTAATGACTTTCGTTGAGTGGGACAATTTGAAGTACTTCTAAGACTGACATGGCAGCCGGAGACTGTGCTAAGTCATCGACCAAACTGTAATTATGAGTTTCCCTAGCTTGCGAGTTGTGGACATTCCTATGCAATGGGATGCGAGGGATGCAAAAAGGTGTTTCCGTGTTAGGGCGAGGAATCACCAACGGGGGTCCCGTTGGTGCTGGGATTGTTTCTGGGGGAATGGGAGGAGACTCAGTGGGTGCATAGTATTGACAACAACATGTCTATAGAAGGACTTCTTCCTCACTAGTGAGGAGGATAGTGCGATCTGCGGGATTTTTCGAGTTGAGATATTGTCCCAACTGTGGTGGGGTAGGAAGCATGTCCTGTTGGGTATTCATCACACCTTGGTGCCAAATGGGATTCTGCAGCACGGATGGGGGAGGTTGTTGTTAAGAACCAAACATCAATATAGCATATAAAAACCTCAGGAAAAGTACTCAACGCCTTGAAAAAGAGATAATATCAAATAATAAGCCTCTTCGAGGGGGCAACCTCCTTTTACCCTACTTAAATGTTCAAGTACAAGATGATTCAAAATGAAAATGTCTCCTTGGTATATATAGGAGACTAGGAGGTATAATTACAAATAATGGCCTAAAGCCGACATAAATAAAATAGCATTACTAATCTAATATGCCCCAATTAAGGGGTAATGAGCCGACATTAGGGCTTAACATGCC
>JASDQU010228799.1:1528-17216 GCA_032191745.1 Picea mariana | reverse complement strand
CTTAGTAACTAGGGACTACCCCCCTTGGCTTCCCTAGGAGTAAGCCTAGAAGGAAGAAGCTTCCAGTCAAGGTGACAGTGTGGGCTGGGGCTTAGACATTGTGTCTCCGAGGGCACACTAAGTGAGCAGGACTTAGCTCACGTTTGCAAGTGTGCATTAGGACAGCAACACCCCCTAGGTCAAGCTCCGCCAGGGTGCCTCTGGTGAACGTCCTCTTCTTCTCCGGTGCAATACCTCGATCCATCTCTGTCTCGTCTCTGCCGCATGGTGGGGTCTCAACATCCATCTGATGGGCTCTTCAGCCCCATGGGGGTCCGAACTGATCATCTCCCCATGTGTATCGGTCCAAATGGTACCTGTCCGTCGGGTATGGTCATGCACATCAAAGGCTATGCCCTCCATGGGCTCATCAGTCACAGGGATCATGGCAATGCCAATCACATTTCATCATCAATATTATTAAACACATGCATAAAATCTCTAATACATAAATCAATAGCTCAAAGACGTTACACAAGCCCACAATACAAGTCTGGGGAAAAGGACAAGGCTTCCTATTAAGCTAGTGTCCACAGAAAAAGGAAAGTTCCCAGAGAGACCTCATCCAAGCCATGTAAGTGGATGATGTGGTAAGGGGATGTCGAAGCAGGTGGCTGCAGTAAAGGCCAAGGATGCATCGTGTTACTTGTGGGTGCCTTTGTAGAAGGTGAGCTGTCCCTGTCATGGATGCATTTTTTCCAAACCCATTCTTGCCTTTATTCATTGTATTCTTTTATTTTCTTTTTTTGTTCAAGAGCTAATCAGGGGACACTGCCTTGGCGTGATGACCAGAGTTGACAGCGTTACCCACAAGTACTTTCACATAAATCAAAAGGTTGGCTCGTGATGAGACCCCCTTTCCCTTGGACATGCAGCCAAGAGTCACTGCCCTGGCGTGGTAACCAGCTGGTGGCAATGTCATACTGCTAGATACCCATGAACCTAATAGGCTGGTTCATGATGAGACCCCCTATCTTCTGATTAGGTCTTGTTTTATTATTTTTTTCGGGTCCCTCTTGTTTCTTGCTGAGAAGCCTTTTATTGCTTTCTCAGGGATCCCTGGGCGAGCATCTCGAGGTTTATTCTTAGGCTTTTATCTTTTACCAACTTACTTTTACCTTCTGGGCCTTTAGCCCCTTCTTCCCACGAGGTAAGGTGCAGTCCTGAAAATAGGTCAACCCAATGCCCGGACAAGGGAATGGGATAGATGAGTGGGAAACAAGATGTAAAAGTGGTAGTACGATGGGAGCGGAGGATGGCTTTTCAGAAATCCCCCAGTTGCAAACCAAAACCTATAGACACCGGCTTGCTAGGGTACCCTGTCAATCCCTCCAAACATGGTCAAGTGGGCAAATGCAAGATCCAAGCAGTTGTTGGAGATAAAATGAATTAGATGCATATATTCAAAGGTTTCAATGATCAAAAGTGACACATACCATGATACCTAGACCAATTAGCTCATGGAGCAAGAACCTTTTCTGATACATGACCAAGCCGATGGTGATGGTTGCTGCTGCTGCTGACAAGACAAAGACAATGGAAGAAGAAAAGGTGGGCCCTCCAGGGCCATGCTCAGGTCAATCCTGTTCTCGGTACTCCATGTCTAGGACCTGTGGGCCTCGAGACATGATCTCCTAGTTATCCCTAAAAAGTGGGGATAACAGAGCCATCTGATGAGCATTCTAGATCGGCATCTTCATTGTAGCAGGTTCTATTATTATGAATAAAATCAGATCTAAAGAGTTTTGTCTTGTCTATCATATTGCATATGGTTGAGGTATGTTCCATGATTGTATCTTCTTGTTTATTGCTGCAACACACATATAAATCATCACCTAAAACCCTAAGGCCGAAATGAAGAGGCCATCCTGCAAGTAAACGCATGTAAACAAGTAGATCAACAAAGTGTTTGACAAAATACCACAACCAGTAAAAGTTTTAAAAAGACACCCAAAACCGTGATGTTTCTTTGCATCTTGGCTTGGGAACATTACAGAGGACATTAGTTTAATTAGAGAACATTTACATTTCTGCAATTTATTTTCAGTCTTTTTTTTTTCTTTTAAAATACACATTTCCCCTCATCTCCCGGTGGATGTTCCCTACCCTTCCAATTGAGAGCTTAGCCTTGAACCTTTGGTAGTAAGTTCCACACAGAATCGGGCTAGTCAATGTGGAGTAGATTAACTAGAACAATCTTTAAGAAATATTTCTGGTGTGGAAACGTAAGAGAGTTTGTGTAAGAAATCTGGTGGGAACTTTGAGATTTATGTTCTCCCTATCGGATCTCCCACATTCTCTTAAGCTTATGTGCAAGATTAGAGGGATACTCTCCTTGTTGGATATTCGACAAGCTCAACCTCCACCCTAAGGAATATCGTCTTAGAGGCCACATTTAGATTAGTTATATTTCCATGCAATAAAATTATATTTGAACATTAATCAAACTCTAAAAGTAATCTCCATAGGGTACCCTACATTTTCAGCAGCATAGCACACAATCTCATTAATTGGCACTGGTCTAATTTTCTATATTTTAAGAAGCCATTTGCTTCAAGTATTCACTTTCGCAAATCATTACTTTATCTCGAAGCATCTATTTTGTTTATAGTTATTTTACTTGCAAGCACCTGTATCCTTTGAATATATTTTTATTCAAGTATTTCCTCAATTGAATATCTATCTCCATAAGCTATTATTTTGTGAATGAATGATATATGCTGCTAGTATAGAGTTGCTTTTGTTGTAGTTGTCTTTGTTGCAATAAACTCCTAGATTTATTTCTTGTACTTAGATTAGTTCAAGCCTTAGTATATTTTGTTAGGGATTACCCCCCTTGGCTTTGCTAGGAGTTGGCCTAGACGAAGGAGTCGAGGATCAGGGGACAACACCTTGACTTGAGACTTTCCCCCAAGGACACACCAAGTGGATTGAAGATTTCTTCCACGTCACCCAGGTGTGTATAAAGGCGGCAACAAGTCCCATTGACCTATTTTGATAATTTGTGGACATTAATAGAATTGCTTACTTTCTTTGATTGTTGTTTTTCCTAACAATATTCCATACTTTCCTTTGTTACTTCATTTGGTAATGGAGTGCATCAAGTCTTCATATTATAGTTGCCTCTAGTTTCTATAAGGAAATATTTCTTGTTTCTTTGTTTTGTGGCTATGCATATTAGAATGTTATGTTGGATATACAATTCTTTATTACTAGAAATGTTTTATATTGAATCTTTCTCATTATGAAAGTGACATCTAACATAATTCTTTCCACATATCAGGCAACAAGTTAGTCATTTTGTGGGCGCATTACAACAATATGTGCAGTCTCAGCTTCTGCATGTTGTTTGGTATAAATTCCTTAATCTCCTTGAGCAGCAGGTGAAGCATCCTATTCTTTTCACAACGAGTTGGTAGTTTGTTTTTTATTGATACAATCAATAGGTCACATGATGTGTATTGCTAATTAATTGTACAATCTAATTGTTTGAATATACTAAATGTGGTGTTAAGGTTAAACAGATTTGCATGGTCATGATGAAGAGTGAGTTTTGACTAAAACATGTTATTTGACAAGGTTGTCTATCTTTGTACTAAATTCATTGAGGGAAGCTACATATTCCTTTGTGGTTCTATTCTTAATATTGATTTTCCTTATATTTTTTACATGAGCCTATTGTCACACAGATTGGTATTTTGAGTGCATGGACTAGTTTGTGTGCATTCATGCAGCCATGCGCCTTACTTGTAGAGAGGACTAAGCCATAAATAATTATTTGAGATATGCCCACTCTAGTTAGAATATTGTTAATCCATGTAAGTTCCTTGTGGGCAATTCTTGGTATAGCCGAATTCACTGAGATCATACCATGGAATTTGTTTTCTCTGAAGATTAGCAAAATTGAGAAAGTTTGCATAGTTCTAGTGTTCCAGCCAATTTCTTTGATTCTGCAACCCCAGTAGTGAGGACTCATATTACCACCCAATCCTTCATATCATCAACCTACTTAGGACAAGGATCTAGCTCACTCCTTGTTCCCATGCATAACAGTTATGAAGTAGAATGTATTCTGTCATTTTGTGCACTAGCCTACTTGTGTTGTTGTTTCCTCATACATCAGTTGTATCTCCTAAAAGGTTTTTAGTGTGCTTTGTTGGGTTTTGCTTTTGGCTAGAGAGGAGCTCGACTAGCTTTCTTTCATGAGACTATTCTCTTCAACAAATCATTCTGCCATTTGTTCAAGCACACTCTCTTTTTAGCATTGACATGACTCTATCTAAAGACCCCAACTACACTAGAACCAAGGGTTATTTCATCCTTCTTTGAAAGGGTTATACCACACATCAAAAATCAGGGATGATCTCCTCTCTATGGGGGGGAGTTGATGAGACTTAGTCTAGTGAACATGTATTACATTTGTAGTTTATTGGATATCCTCATCTCTTTTGGGTGACTGACTAAATTGATCACTCACCCACTTTATTGTATTTTATTCGAGACATGGTCAAAGTTGATAACTCTCTTACAATTTTGTATAAATGCATGTAGAACATCTGTACATTTCCGATAATCATACTTTCATACTTGGCTTTACTTCTTTACTAGTGTGTGAGTTCTTTTCTATTGCTGGTAGTGTTCATATCATTAATACAAAGTGATATGATTCTTGTTATTCCCTATCCTAAGGATAACTAAGGAGATTATGTCTCGAGGCCCACAGGTCCTATACATAGAGCATCAAGAGCCAGACGACTTGAGCTTGGCCCTAGAGGGCCCATCTTTTCTCCAGTGCATCCCATCTATCAACAACAACAACATCCATCCCAACAGCCTAGTCCTGAAGTAGCAGTTGGTCTTGCTCCATGAGGTAATGAGTCCGGGTATCATAGTATGTGTCACTCTGATTTGCGAAGCATTTGAATATGTAGCACTAAACTCTCCTTTATTTCATAACGTTTGCTTGGAAATTATGCTCTTTAACTTGTTCATAGCTAGGGGGGTGACATAATGCCCTAGTAAGCTCGTTCCCTTTAGGATGAGTTGCCACTGTGTGGGTCTATGAAAGGTCATTGTCCATTCCTTCCATACTTACCATTTTTCATCATTATCCCTCTCATCCTCCCCTACCTTGGTTCGTGCATTGGGTTTGCCACACTAGGAAGGGTTGTACCTTGCCTTGTGGGAAGAAGGAGTTAAAGGCCCAGAGGGTAAAAGTAGCTGGCAAGAGTTAAAAGCCAAAATAAAACCTTTGAGATGCTTCACCCAGGGATTCTTGAGAAAGCAATAAAAGGCTTCTCGTTAAGAAAATGGGACCCATAAGATAAAGTAAAACTCAAGGTCTAGTTGGTGGATGGGAGGTCTCATCATGAGCCGACCTATTAGGTCCGTGGGCATGTAGCGGTATGACACTATCATCTATCTAGTCACCAAACCAGTGTAGTGGCTCTTGGTGGCATAGCCAAGAGAAAGGGGGTCTCATCACGAGCCAACCTTCTCATTTCCATGAAGTGCTTGTGGGTAACGCTATCACCATTGGTCACCACGCCAGGACGGTGTCCCCCAAATTTTCCCTTGAAAAGAAAAAGCAATAAGACAAAGAATAAAAGGCATTGAATGGGCTAGGAAACAATGGCATCCATGACAAGGTGCAAATCGCCCTCTATAGAGGCACCCACATGCAATACCTTCATTTCCCTGTTATCATTGCACCCTCTGCCCAAACATTTCCCCCACACCATTTCACACACTTACATGACCTAGATTGGTCTTCACCTGGGAAACACCCCAAACTTGAGGAGAATTAACTCGATAGGACATCCCGAGACCCTCTCCAAACCTGACTTGTTAAGCTGCATAATGTCTTTGAGCATTTGTCTGGGTAAAGGGGGGTTTGATGCACATGTTTGGGTAATTTGATTATTGGATGTGATTGACATTGCTATGATCCCTGTGACTTATGAGCCCATGGAGGGCGTACTTGTTGTTCCTGTAGGACCATGCCCGGTGGACAGGTACATGTGGGGAGATGATTAGCTCGGACCTCCATGGGGCTGAAAGCCCAAAAATCGATGCTGTGACCCCAGCCAGGGGCAAAGAGATGTCAGAGACTTGCACTGGGGAAAGGAAGGACATTTCACCAGAGACACTTTGGTAGACCTACACCCAGGAGGTCTTGCTCTTCCCACCTGGACGTTGGCCTTGGGAGGCACATGATGTCACCATTGTGACCCTAGACATCACCCAAATTCAGGATTGGCATTTTGGAGGCAATTGTGTGCTAATTGGCACGTGTGGCATCATCTAGGGGCTTGGAAGGCCCAACGTTTTGTAGATGAGGCCTTCTTTAATTTATGTAAAAACTGGATTTTTCATGTAATTTGGCCATGTCGGCCTTTTGATGACCTAAAATTAATTAAAGGTCATAATTATTGTATAAATAGAGAGATAAAACTCTCATTTTATCATCTTTCACTCACACAAGTTTGAGGTCTGAAATTCGACCCTCTTTAAGGGTATTTGGCTGAAATTAAGTGGTGCGCAACTTCTTGGAGAGACTATTCTTGGTGTATTTTGGCATTTTCATGGTGGAAAGTCTTCAACTAAGGTTTTGTTGCTAGATTATTCTTGATGAAGTAAGTAAATCTGCAATTCTTCATTTATTTTGAATGGTTATGGTAAATTTCCTTGTTCATTTCTAAGATTATGAAATTGCTAGTTTGAAACCCTAAGGGAGAAGCATATGTTATTATCCTTTTCCTTATAATTTTCCACTTACTTGAATTTGCTAGAAAACATCTCTTTTGAAGAATACACTAGAGCCCTACCTTTGTAGCACTCTAGTAGCATTGCTTCATTAGCTTCATATACTTTATTTCAAGCTTGATCTAAGGAAGAAGGAAATCGCGAGGGCCTAAGGTTACTTACTTCCTAGCATTTTTTCCTTCTAGGGTTTAGATATTGAGGCCTTAGGTTGCTAACACCTCAATCATCTCACCCATCCCTTTAGATTTCCCATTATCATTAGTTGTTTCCTCTAAGAGTTGATGCTGCTAACCTTGACTCCATTACCCTAAAAGGCACTAGTCCACTCCTTGCAAGTGATTGATTGACCAAACAACTCTTAAACCATCTTCCCTAAGACTTTTACTAACTCTTACTAACTCTAAATTAGACTAACTCACTAACTAATTTGCTGCTGTTGCAAAAGATTGCTACAACCATCTATAACAACAACAAATTCATCCTAAAAGCAAGATTAAAAGCTGATTAAACATTGCCATAATTTCTTCTGACAAACTATGATCATTCTGTCAACTTAAGGCTATTGTATCTTGTCATTTTTAAGCATTGTTGAGGCCTAATTGTTGTGGTTGTTGCTAAATTTTTACATTGCTTCAGTTTTATATCAGCTTGTTTATCTTCCAAAAGTTTATGGTTTTATGAAGCGTTGACATCATATGGTACTTGCTATTGATTTTTCATTAAGCTAGGCTCAAGCATGAAGTTCATTCCAATTTTAGCATTTTACTTGAACCATAGACAATTGCAGTTACACCATTAACAATTTGTTGCGGCAACCAAGATCACAAGAAGAAATACCATGCACAAGTACACAAGAAGTATCCTAGGAAACCCTTCTCAACAAGGGAAGAAAATCCAGCCAATCCTTTGCTATATTCTTCAAGAAAAAGACCTCCCACACCATAAACCTAGCACAGAAAAGGGTGCTCACAAAACCTAGAAGACTAGCGCCCAAGAGAGGTGTGCACTTCAGCCTAAGAACAAGTACTTGCTGAAATTTCCAAACTCACACTTGTGTTGTATTTCCTCAATGGGGAAATTACCTTTATTTATATTAGACTGGACATATCAAAAGTAGTGTCTTTTGGCACAACAGGGCCAACCTTAATAACTCAAAGTATAATTAATAATTACCATATTAATTATCTTTTACATTAATTATCTTTCACTTTATGGTGGGGCCGACATGTACCCTTTACATCACAAGTAGGGTTACAGGTAAGTCTGACTCTTGGACAATATAGCAAGGGATCTCATACACCCACTAGTGCTTAACCACTAGGGGCACGTCCACCTGTTTTCAACCACAAAAACGTCCAAGTCTCCATCTCGCTGCGTCTCACAGGAGAATCATCTGGAGTATCATCTCAACTCTCTGCACAGAGGAGAACAGTAAACCCATCACATGGGCTCCTTCACCCTTCACAGGGGTACACATCGTTTCATCTCTGTCTTAGAGAGAACGACACACCCAAATTATGGGCTTCCTCACCCCACACAGGGGCACACAAGATTCCATCTCCGTCTCAGAGAGGAACAACAGACCCATCTCATGGGCACACCCAACTCATGGTCTCTCTCACATGTCTCATGCAACTGTAATCATCAACACTTCCTCTCAGCTAGGGAGGCATTCTCCATCAGGCCAAGTCTCTCACGGAAGTACTCGAACTTCGTCTTGGCAAGCGGTTTGGTGAAGATGTCTGCAATCTGCTCATGGGTAGGAAGGTACTATACGTGTACTATTTTCCTCTGCACCATGTCTCTGATATAGTGATATTTTATCTCACTATGTTTCGATCTATCATGAAACACAGGGTTCTCAGAGAGCTTCACGCAACTCTGGTTATCACAATGAATAGTAGTAGGATCCATCTCATGATCAAATAAATTTGTCAGAAGTTTGCGAAGCCACACTGCTTCACGGACTGCCACACTCAATGCTATATATTTTGCCTCTGCTGTACTCAAGGCCACAGAGCTTTGTTTCCTGCTGCAGTAGGAAACCATGGAAGACACTAAGGTAAAGCAACAACCGAAGGTGCTCTTCCGGTCCACTACGCTCCCTGCCCAATCTGTATCGACATATCCCTGCAAGCTCAAGTCTACACTGGAGGCATATCTCAGGCCATATCCAACTGTCCCTCGTAGGTATCTCAATACATGTTTTGTTGCTATCCAGTGAGTTTGTCTCGGTTGACTCATGAACTGGCTAGGCACATTCACTGCATATCATATATGAGGTCTAGTGTTAACCAGATACATTAGTGATCCAATCAGCTGTTGTTACAAGTGTGGATCAATCTCGCCTGAATCAACATCATTCATCTTCTTCAAATCCATTACCATTGGTGTAGGCATGGATTTGCATTCTGTCATACCGAACTTTTTCAATATCTCCACTGTATATTTTCCTTGACTCAGGAAAATCTCATCTGTCCTCTGCCATACTTCTAGTCCCAAGAAGTAGTGCATCATGCCTAGATCCTTCATCTCAAATTTAGCAGTCAATGCTTGTTTGCATTCAACAATGAGTCTCTCTGAACCAGTGAGGAATAGGTCATCCACATATAGGACCAAGATTAAGCACTCGTTGCCAACAATGTGATAATATAGGTTTGGATCAACAACACTCTTGCTGAAGCCCAAACTCATCAAGAATCCATCCATTTTCTCATACCAAGCACGAGGTGCTTGGCTTTCTTCAACCTGCACACATGAGATTTTTCGTTGTGTATCACGAATCCTTCTGGCTGCTCGATATAAACTTCTTCCTCAGTGTCACCATTGAGAAAGGTTGTCTTTACATTCATCTGATGTAGTTTCCAACCCATGGATGCAGCTAGTGCAATGATAGAACGGATGGAAATGTATCGGGCTACTGGAGCAAATGTCTCATCATAGTCAACTCCCTTTGCTTGAGAAAACCCTCTGGCTACAAATCTTGCTTTGTATTTCTCAATGCTTCCATCAACTGCATGCTTGATTTTATAAATCCACCTGGAAGTCACTACAGACTTCCCTTCAGGTCTCAGAACAATATCCCATACATCATTTTTTAAGATAGACTGATATTCTTATGTCATGGCATCTTGCCATACCTGTTCACCTGTAGCCTCTCCATGACAAGAAAGCTCAGAGTCAATGATGTGGCTCGTGGCTGAAAGGTAGCTCAAAAATCTCTTTGGTCTCTTGCTCTCTCGGGATGCCCCTTGAGGGGCTGTATGTCCCTCTGCCTCCTGTAGAGTTTGTCAAGCCCAACTAGGCCTTTTATGAGCTACTGCAATATCTCTGGGCATGTCAATTGGAGCAACTAGATCAGCTGGAACAACTGGATCAACTGGAATAATGTTTGTCTCCCTCTGAGCTGCTGAAGGGGGAGAAGGTATTGTCTCACTGTCAATTTCCATCTGAGATTCTCTGGATCTTTGGAAGGCTATCTCTTCCTCAGAAGTAACATCTTTGCTTATCTCAATCTGTCTTTGACCATGAATGTAGATTCAATATGCCTTCGAAGATTCGCTGTATCCCACAAATTTACCCTTTCTCCCTGAAGGGTCTAGCTTGGATCTCTTCTATTTGGGTATATGAAAATATACTGGGCACCCAAATGTCCTGAAGTGTCCAATCTTAGGTTTTACTCCGGTGAAGGCTTCTTCTGGAGTTATGTTCTTCAAGATTTGATGAAGACTCCTGTTATGAACATATTCTGCTGTCATACATGCTTTTGCCCATAGAGTCATAGGTAGACTTTGATCATGTATCATTGCTTTGGTTGCCTCGATGATAGTTCTGTTCTTCCTCTCTGCAACTCGATTTTGCTGAGGGTTATAAGGAATCGTGTACTCCCTCGTGATCCCTTCTTCAATACAGAAATCGTTGAAATCCTTGGAGTTGTATTGTCCTCCATTGTCTGAACTTAGTACCTTGATCTTTCTTTCGGTAAGGTTCTCAACCTGAGCTTTGAATTCTTGAAATTTTGCAAGGACTCCATCCTTGTTCTTCAAGAAGTTAATCCAAGTTTTCCGAGAGTGATCATCTATGAAGAGTAAATAGTACAAATATCTATTCAGAGAGGCAACAATCATTGGCCCACACACATCTGAATGTATCAAGTCCAAGATTTCCTTGGATCTATTGTCACTGCTCAAGAAGGACCCTTTAACATTCTTGCTAAGAGCACAACCTTTGCAAACACCTTTATGCTGAATCTGTATCTCTGGAAGGCCTGTTACCATTTTCCCTAGAGCTGGAAGAGCTCTATAATGAATGCGAGCAAGTCTCCTATGCCATAGCTCACTCAAGCTGATAGTGTTATGTAACAGGGCCTGGACTGGTTTGATGGCCAATCTGTATAAGCTGCTTTCTTGAACACCAATTACTTTGGCAAAATTTATATGTGAGTCTTTGTGCCATGCAAGAACTCTTCCTTCAGAAAAGGTAACCTTGTAGCCTTTGTCTTCTAAGGCATAAATGGAGACAAGGTTCCTCTTCATCCCAGGTACATATAATACTTCACTTAGTTGAAGCTGCATGTTAAAATCTAGTTGGAAGGTAGAAGTTCCAACCCCTTTGACATTATATCTGGCATTGTCTCCAAGGACAACATGTAGATTTGTCTCTTTCTCAACAAAATTAGTCAGGTGATCTCTAAAACCGGTCATGTGCCTGGAGGCACCACTGTCAATTAAGAAAGTATTATCATTGGTAGGGACCATACTTGAGAGTGCTGAAATGTTGATGTCTTTATCTCTTTGAAGTCTTGGCTTCTAGGAACTGAATTTGCTTGATCCATCAAGCTTGTCTTCCATCATGGCTCTGTTCATCATATTTTTAGATTCTTCAGAAACCCTTGTCAATTGGGCTAGAAAACCTAACGACTAGGCTAGGATTGCAACCTTAGGTTTTGTTGGGCTTATGACTGCCAACAATAAGCCTCAAAAGATAGAAGAGCACTGGTGAGCAGAAGAGCTCCTTCAATGAGTTGTAGAAACCCTAATTCTGAAATTTCTGCAGAAAATTGCGAAACCCTAGGGCTAAAAAATCAAAATGCTCGGAAATGAAATCTGAAGCTTGTTGGAGGTGCGTTGAAGGAGGCCGTACACTCCTATGCACTTTTTATCCCCAACGTCCAAGTATTAAGTGTTGGAACACCTCAGAAAGGAGGGTTGTACGAAATTTTTGGAAACCCTAGGAGGGTCGTACGGTTCTGCAGAAGTGAGAGGATGCTTGTGCAATGGGTTCTTCAAGACCTATGCTCTGATACCATGTTGATTTTTCATTAAGCTAGGCTCAAGGATGAAGTTCATTCCAATTTTAACATTTTACTTGAACCATAGACAATTGCAGTTACACCATTAACAATTTGTTGCAGCAACCAAGATCACAGGAAGAAATACCATGCACAAGTACACAAGAAGTATCCTGGGAAACCCTTCTCAACAAGGGAAGAAAACTGAACCAATCCTTTGCTACATTCTTCAAGAGAAGGACCTCCCACACCATAAACCTAGCACACAAAAGGGTGCTCACAAAACCTAGAAGACTAGCACCCAAGAGAGGTGTGCACTTTAGCCCAAGAACAAGTACTTGCTGAAATTTCCAAACTCACACTTGTGTTGTATTTCCTCAATGGGGAAATTACCTTTATTTATATTAGACTGGACATTTCAAAAGTAGTGTCTATTGGCACAACAAGGTTGACCTTAATAACTCGAAATATAATTAATAATACCATATTAATTATCTTTTACATTAATTATCTTTCACTTTATGCTGGGGCCGACATGTACCCTTTACATGACAAGTAGGGTTACAGGTAAGTCTAACTCTTGGACAATATAGCAAGGGATCTCATACACCCACAAGTGCTTAGCCGCTAGGGGCATGTCCACCTGTGCTCATCCACAAGGACGTCCAAGTCTCTGTCTCACTGCATCTCACAGGAAAATCGTCAGAATACACACTCACTAGTGCTCAGCCACTAGGATCACGTCCACCTGTGCTGAGCCACAAGAATGTCCTACTCAACAGATCTCTATCTCACTGCGTCTCACAGGAGAATCATCTGGAGTATCATCTCAACTCTCTGCACAGAGGAGAACAGTAAACCCATCACATGGGCTCCTTCATCCCTCACAAGGGTACACATCTTTTCATCTCCATCTTAGAGAGAACGACACACCCAACTCATGGGCTTCCTCACCCCACACAGGGGTACACAGGATTCCATCTCTGTGTCAGAGAGGAACAACACACCCATCTCATGGGCACACCCAACTCATGGGCTGTCTCACAGGCTGACTCACTCAGTCTGTGTCCTGGAGGATGTCTCACGCAGCTGTAATCATTAACACTTCCTCTCAGCCATAGTTTTAAAAACCGAAACCGGTAGGGGAACCGGTCAAGGGTCCAACCTGAACCGGAACCGGAACCGGTAATGAACTGGTTGAACCGGTTTCAATGAACTAATTTTTTAAAAAAATACATAAAATATTTAAATTTTAATGAAAAAATATATTTTTAAGATTTTAAATCATGTTTCTAAAGGATTAGAGACAATTAGAGACAAAATATCCAAAGTATGCTCATGAATATATCAAAATGGCACCAAGTGCAATACATATCTAGAGATCGGAACATAAATACATAATCAAGGAGGCTCTAGAGTCAAAATGGCCTTGGTCCTCTATAGACCACAACAACAAAACACATACTAGCAAGAGTCAAGACTACAAGTCACTATCTCATTGATCAACATGATCAACGATCAATCATCACTACTGCTAGTAGTAGAAATGGCATGGGCATCCTCGCCCTCGACATCATCGTCTGACTCGGACTCGGACTCGGCCTCAAAGTCATCACCATCAAGGACATTTGTGACTATGAAGCTGCACTAGCTATAGTAGTACGAGTACGACCGCGACGAGGCACACGAGGTATACGATAGCGACTACGCCTGCCTGCAGTTCCACTAGGGTCTGCCATGTTTGACACTGGAATCGAACCGCGAGGCCCTAATAGTGGATCTGCATCCATCTGAGCCTGCCCTGCTAACTTCATCTCCAAATCATGGTCAACATCAAACTCTGGTGGGTGAGTCTCTGCTACCCAATCTGAAGTTGGATCAACATCATCCAACACAATAGGATCTATATCGGGTCTTTTGTTCAACAATTGGTTGCGCTTGAGCCAGAGGTTGTACTGCACAAAGACTAGATTATTTAAACGTTTCTGTTCTAAGCGGTTTCTCTTCTTCGTGTGAATCGTCTCAAAGACAGACCAATTGCGCTCACACCCAGAAGCACTGCAAGTTTGACTCAACACTTTTGCAATTGAGGAAAATCGCTGCCAAATGACTCCCCCCAGTTTGCTGCAAAAAACATAGTTAGCTGAGTTAGTTCCTTGAAGTAATAAAATATAAAGTATATAAAATTTAAACACTTGAACTTTAAAGTTTAAACTTTGAAATTGTTACCTGACTCATCCACATCCCTTCCAATCTTTGCTAGGTTCTTGCCGAAGGTACCTGTGGCTCTAGTGAAACAAGTGATCTGTCGGCGCATCTCCAACTGATCACCCTCAGAAGGGACCATGCACTCAAGGCAATCAATCAAGCCATCTCTAACTTCCCCAGTCACATCTTCTCTAAGCTGCGCTCTGTAACGATACCTTGGGTTAAGGAAATACCCAACTGCATGTATAGGGCGATGGAGTTGATTGTTCCATCTACGATCAATGATGTCCCAAATAGGCCCATACTTGGACACTCTATCCTTGTATGCTGCCTTTATTTGCTCCTTTGCCTGATTCATGGCCTCATAATTGTAACCCATGGCCAATTTTTCCCCATCCATTAGCCGTAACACCTTAACAAGTGGCTCGACAATTTTCACAATTTCTGCTGCTTTCTTCGAAAATCTGGGATCATTAACTTTCTTTTTGGTGTCTTTTCCATCTAGTCTGCGGGCCCACCGAGATTCATTCCATTCATCAGATGCAAACATCTTTTGCAAGTTACTTGATTGGGAAGCCATAGATTGCAATGTCAAGAAGTGAGTTGCAAATCTAGTGATGGCAGGCCTAAGAAGTTCTCTTTTCTCTGTGTTTTTCCTCATCAGGTTCAAAACCTATGAGTGGTTGTAGATGTACTTTGTGATGCTTTTGGCATGCTCTATAGTGTTTTTGATCCATTCTTGTTTTCCAATGTCCTCAAGCATGAGGTCTATGCATTGTGCAGCACATGGGGTCCAAAATATGGCTTTGTGTTTCTCCTCTAACATCTTCCCTGCAATAACATAGTTAGAGGCATTATCTGTGATGACCTGAACAACATTCTCCACCCCCACCTCCATAACAACCTTATCTAATAGCTCAAACAACTAGTTTGCATCTTTGACCCTATCAGATGCAAGAACTGATCTCAAAAACATGGTTCCTTGTGGGCAAGAGACAAGGAAATTTATGATAGTACGGTTCTTTCCATCACTCCATCGATCTGAAATAATGGTACATCCTGTTTTGGCCCTGTTATCCCCGATATCTAGGGATAACTAGGAGATCATGTCTCGAGGCCCACATGGTCCTATACATGGAGTATGGAGAGCAAGATTGACTTGAGCATGGCCCTGGAGGGCCCATCTTTCTTCTTCTCAGCCAGACTTGTCTTGTCAGCAGTAGCAGCTTCCATCACTACCGGCCTGGGCTTGCATCGGAGAGGACTCTTGCTCCATGAGGTAATTGGTCCGAGGTATCATGGTATGTGTCATATTTGATCGTTATAACCTTCTTATATATGCATTAGGTTCCTTTCATTTCGGATGACTGCTTGGATCTTACACTA
>JASDQU010228798.1:0-13587 GCA_032191745.1 Picea mariana | reverse complement strand
TCGTCAAACACTTTGTTGATCTACCTTTTAGATGTGTTTATATGTGTGTATGCAGCAAATAACAGAAAGAGATAACCATGGAACATACCTCAACCATATGCAATAAGATAGATAAGCCAAAACATCTCAATTCTTCTTTATTCATAAAATAGAGAAACCTGCTACAATGAAGATGTCGATCTGGAATGCTCAACAGATGGCCAAGAAGATAGACAATAGATAAGAGCTGCTACAAAATGCTCCTGCTAATACAAAAGATGCCTCCAAAGGATGACTAAGAAATGAAGATCAATACAAGCAGATATGAATGCCAAACTCTCCAGCTAAAGAATGCCACGCTCCAATAGAAGGCTGAAACCCTCAATAACTCGGCCTTGCCACCAAAAGTGTCCAATCACCCTAATAAATATGCCAACTGATAGATCAGGTGATGGTAATAACAACCCAGATGACCGAATCTCCAAGATCCCTCTCAATCTCTGTAGATCTGAAATACCCCACTGAATGGTGTGCCCCACTGGATGACTGAAACCCTAGATAATTTGGCCCTACTGAAGGAGGCCTCCAAATGCTCTGAAACTCTCCAGAAATATAGATCGAGACACTACAAGTCACTAGGTAAAGTATCAGGGTCAGATATGAAGTGGAACCCCTCCAAACGGACTAGATCTGGATCTAAAAAATTCCCTCCTTCCCTTCAATTCGCCCCAGTGCTCAAGAAATAATCTGAGCATAAAAATGTCTCAGAAAGCACTAGATCTGATGTCCAAGGCCCTGCAATGAAAACCCAAGTGATAGAATCCTCAACGTCCCTGCCAATCTCCTACAACGAATCTCTATCCAAAGATGGTGTGCCCCTCTTGCTGGAATCCCTCAACTGGTTCGCCCTCTCTCTATCTGCACATGAAACTGATGTAGAATCCTCTTGCAACTAAGTAGATATGGAACTAGAATGGTGTGGGAGCATATTGCAGCTCCGAGACCAAGCTTGGTACAAGCTAGGTGGAATCTTTCACCATCGAATCGTCCTCTAGGGTTTGTTAAGTCAAAACCCTCAAAACCCCCAATATTGGGCTCACTAGCTAGAAGCCAGAAATCAAAAGATAAACATACATGAATGAATGAGAAGAGGCCCTTTCCTTTCCTTTATACTTTTTGGATCACCTTGTCCCTCCAAAGTGACTTTCATTTTATTAATATTTAATTAATTAATTAACCTTTTTACCTTTGAAAAGCTCCTTATCTCTCCTTGTGGCTTCCCTGGCCACTGAAAGTAACTTCTAGCCATCCCATCCTGTAGTGCTTCTCCTCTTGATTCTAATGAGCTATTACACTGAGAGGTTCCTCCAAGTAATGTGCCCAAAATGCCCTCTTCAGTGATTTTAATTAATTTATAGCTCAAAATAGTCAAAATCATGGAAATCGTTGGAATGGAATGAAACCAAAGCCAACCTATGAGGAATGGCTCATGATGATGGAATATGATGATAAATGCCAATTGGACCCCACAATGCCTCTCAAATACCCCTGTATTCGCTATAACATCCATCTAGCTACTCTGGTCGTCATAAGTCTCTGCCCTGTGATGATGTCCCAAAGTGGGGACATTACAACTGCCACTTCCAATTGTTTTAACACCGTAATTCTTTTGACTGTAATTAATCCCAGAACAGGGAGTGAAAAAATTAATATGGGAGGTGATGGGGTTTGTAATTAGCGAAAAATGAAATAATTGAAGGCAAGAAAGACGATTACTATTCATGAAATTAATTAAGTTGTCCATAAAACATTCTGCGAAAAGAGATGCATCAACGATCAATCATCTTGACCAAATAAAAAAAATTGTACGTTTAACTGGTTTACTGTGCATAATCAAATATCCAACCCAGGGCCATCACAAGAAAGTATACAATCCAAACAATATGTAAAGAAGATTTTATTCCCATCTTGCATCTTATAACAATTTCCAAATAGTAGTCTTTCCACTCTGATAACCATCCAAATCAACCACTGCCCATACATCACGTCAATCAACAATTATACTCAAATTCATGTTTCCAAAATTCACAATGAAGTCACATAATCATTGCAATTGAGTTTGACATTTGAATGATTTGATATTCATGAAACATATACATAGGTATTAAACCCAATAATCCATATTAAATTGCAAAATATGAATGGATATTTAAACATATACCTAACAACCACCATTTAGATACATGTTATGCACAGGGTAACTCATCGAGGTAATGCATTCAACCACTATAAAAAAAAACAATTCAATGTAACTTAAAAGCTTGACCATCCATCCAACACGATGAGGTATCGACAACATGACACTTCTAACAAATGGTAGATTGCAACAAATAATCATTCTTAAAACTCTATGAAACCCAAGCCATCTATGTTATACAAAGTGCAGAGTCACCAAAACATTACGATGAAATATCTCTATTAAACAAAATCAATAACATAGTCACAGTAATCACTCAATCCATCATGATGAGTCATTAATAATACAATATTACTTCAATTTAATCCATATGTAACCAACTATGTTGTGCAAACTCAGGCTTATATAATCAAAAAAACATAAGGATGCAGTGATATATTATTTATAGTCATTTGGTTCAATAGTCATTCGGCCCCAAAGAAAACCACAGTTACCCTGCTCCTTAATTTTTTATTTTTTTTGCAAAAACACTATACACACAACACGACATACATGAACAACATCAAGCATTTGTACCAACTCCAGCTAATCATCCAAATAATCATTAGTGCAAATGGCAGTGACTATGTAATTTAATTTGTGTCAATAGCAATGCAATATTTGTAAGTATTATCATAGAGGCAGTAACTAAATGAAAACCAACATGAATTTCATATGACTGATTAGGTCACTCTGCATTTAAAGTCATCAGCCACACATTCAATCCACAATAACTCATAACAACTTGACAAGCCCGAAAATCTTCCTATGAAACTCCAGACTGGAGGGTTAAGGGTTTGCTTGGTAGCCATCACTGGAGGAACAACGCCAACTTATCGTAATAGTGAAAACTTTAAGGTCAAAGGTGTACACACAAAGAGGGCTATAATTTGTTTGTGTACATGAAACAATTCCATGATAGGGGATATAATAGGAGGTGGGGCTTTAACTTGGCATGGCGATGTTATTTTCAGGCAGTGTATAACCCTTGTGCCCTTCGATCAAACAAATACTACACAGAGGTGAATACAGGGCGGAATAAGAAAAGGAAACCCACTTCATGACCTCTAGTGGTGAAATCAGCCAACTTCTCACATGTACAATGTGTGGTGACATGAACACTTCAGTCATTAAACCCCATAAAAACCCACAGAATGGATACAACAATGCGAAAGAATTAAGATTGCCCACCTAGACCAACAACGATCTTCTAAGTAAACCAACAAGGATAACATAGATCTGTTGTGACTACTAACTCCCCAGGATAACTAGCAATGTTATGACTTTGACATCATTTAAAAGAGAATCATCAACGTTTCATTCACAATCACCATTTACACAGTCACAATACTTAAGTAAAGCACAACTAATACACTTGAGCCAATATCCATTTCATAACCATAGTAGACTCATGAAGGCTAAGAAAAAGAACGTACCTATAGTCAAATGTCTTAAAACACAAGTTGGCCTAGTGGTTCCTCCCTGCTGAGAAATCGAAGCATAACCACAACAGTAATGTTTGGAAGATAGCCTAACTAGAGTGGCATCCAATGATAGTGGTAAGGGCAATGTGTTGTACATGCACATCACCTACCTACCTCAAATTCAGTCAATTCTTAGTACGTGCCAGCTACTAATCAAACAAATCATCCACCTTGAACCAACAACCTTTAATTTCCAAGAGCACCAACCGTATCACATATTACCATCTCCACTATGCAGAAATGCATACCAACTATGTTATATACAACCTTGATAACTCACATGGCTATCCTATGTTAGCTAGGATTTGCCATAATCCTTTTTAATGCATATAGTATAGCATGTTAGTATAGTTCAATTTCTTATTTTAGTTTCTTTTCATTTGTTTTTACTAACGTGTGTTTGTTGTACGTGTCACAAGTAATAGATATAAGAATAGTCAACAATGATAACCATGAAAATTTTTGGTATTACTTGATCTTGGAACAACAAGGGAGACCTGTATAATATGCCTAATCCATTATCCAATAAAACAAGATATCTTCAACCATGAAAGTAGTGTTGAACAGTAACATAACATCGAATAAACATCAGACTTGATCTTCGATCTACGAGGGGTTCCCACCTACTAGTATTATTTATCTTTTATAATAATAGGCTTTAGAAACACTTTGCGGGCCAAAATTCATTGTGAATTTAATCGTCAACAATGTGTTGCATTGTTCTCCTCATTATTTCTTAATTTCCTTGAGATGTAAACTATCACTCGACCATCTTGAATAAGGACTCCGCCCAAGCCTTCTTTGTGTGTGTCTGTGCATATCAAGAATTTCTTTTCCATGTTGGGGACCTTTAGTATTGGCATTGTCATCAACATCCCCTTGAGCCTTTTAAATTCTTCTGCACACTTCTCGGTCCACACAAATTTCTTATTTTTCTTATGCAACTCCTTGATAAGATTTTCTATCTTCTAAAAACGTTCCACAAACCGTCGTTAATATCCTACTAAACTCATAAATATACGTACTTCTGGTAAGTTCGTTGGCGCATGACATTCCATAATATCCTCTACATTTTCTAGATCCACAATGATACCTTCGTCGGAGATAACATGCCCTAAGTAACGAATCCTTGATTAGTAAAATGAGAAGTTTGAAAGTTTCACATATAATTTGGTTTCTCGTAAACACTATAGCACTAAGCACAAATTTTCATCATGTTCTTCCATCATCTAAGAATATATCAATATTTCATCAATGAATACTTGAAAAAATTTGTCCAAGTATTCGCGGAACACCCCATTCATCAAGGTCATGAATACCCCGAGGCAGGTTCTCAGTCCAAATGGTAAAAAATTAAAATTGTAATGCCTGAACCTTATCTTGAATGTGGTCTTAGGAATGTATTCCTATTTAATTCATAGCTAGTGATATCCTGATCTCAAGTCGATCTTTGAAAACACTGTCGTGCCTTTCATTTCATTAAAAAAATCGTCTATTCTTGGAAATAGATATTGGTTCTTGATCGTTGCCTTGTTCAATTGATGGTATTCAATACAGAGTCTCCATGACCCATCCTTATTTCTTATGAAAATAATAGGCACACGCCAAGGTGACACACTTCGACGTATAAGCCCAAGGTCGAACAAATCCTTTAGTTTTGTTTTCAACTCCTACAACTTAGGCGTCGACATCCAATAAGTCGTTCTTCATATCGATTCAATTTAAGGTTTCAGGTCGATTGTAAAATCCAATTATTTTTTGGGTAGCAAGCCCGATAACTCTTCTGGATACACGTTAACAATCTCTCATAGTACCAGAAGGTTTTCTAACCCTTTCGCCTCGCCCTTGTCATTTAGCGCCAATATGGAATATAACTTACATCCCTTCCGCATGCTCTTCTACAACTGTAGAGAAGAAATGAACCTCAAGGACACTCCCTGGTTTATTCCCACAATCACTCTCCTCTGGCCCACATCATTGGTCCAACTTAACCATTTCATCTTACAATTGAGTATCATGTCATGCGATTCCAACTAGTCCATACCGATCACTATGTCATAACATCCTAAGATCGTGACATATAGGTTTTCCTTAATTACCAAATCTCCCAAGTTAAGGCTACAGTCTACAACCTTTCCTCCAACCTTCTACTTGGCACCCAAATCCATTTCCACATATCTAAACTTGTCCTATTCGATTTCCTTTACCTTAATTATTTTTAACATTGCACAATAAATAAATCTCTTTGTAGCACCGAGATCTATCAAAATACTAGAGGTTTGGTCGACAATGGTACATGATGTCTCAAACAAAGTGGACTGGTGCTCGACCTGATGGTTATTCACCATTGCATGAATCCTGTGGGCCTTGCTAAAATATCCAATTGTAGTGTTTCCATCTAACCTGGACACTATGGCCCTCTCCACTGGACAGTCTCACTAGTAATGTGGCTCACCACATTTCCAAGATCTGGCCTTCGGTCCAGTACTCCTAGTACTCTTGAGCTTCCGGTTTGTTCTATTGAACATGCCTAAACAACTGTTGTTGTGGGTGACGTTGTTGTTGATGCAATGATCCTCTGTAGGGAGTCCTCTACTGAGGAGTCAATCATTGCAGTGTCATGAAAGTGGTTCCTCTCAATGTATCTTGATACCCTGATGTATATCTGGTTGGTGTTTAGTGTTGTTGCCCACCTGTGGTAATCTGTCCAGTTGGTCTTGCAAGATTCCTACCTTGACCCCCGCTAGTCAACTCTTCCTCTACTATGAGGGCCTTCTGGACTACGTCATGCAACTTTTGTGGCATTAGGGTCCTCACCTTTGCACGAATATTGAAGTTAAGTCTAAACACAAACTTGTTGACCTTCAACTTCTATGTGTTCAGATGTGGAGAATACCTAACAAGATCCATTAATCGAGCCTCATACTCTGGCACCGTATGACTATGTTGTCGTAAGGCATTAAAATCATTGAGATCAATGAATTCCTCTAATAATGCCTCTCCCAGAACTTCTCCTCGAATAGTTCCCATTACATGTCTTCGATGACCATGTTCAGTTGTTGTAGGAGTGTCTTTCACCATAGAAGAGTGCTCCCCTTAAACTGAAATACTACCATGAGGACCTTCATTTTGGAGGTGTATTCATGAAGTGCAAAGCACATCGCCATGTTCTCCAACCAAGCCTTGGCGACTAAGCCATCCATGAACTCAGGAAAATTAACCTTCTCGAGTTCTCTGTGAATGATACAAGTATGGGCTGGGGCGTGTTGTGGACCCTCGTTTGGTATAGGATCCCTGGCCTCATCTCTATCTAGTCAGTTGATCAAGGCCTTTGACATCCTCTGAAAGGACCTCATCAACCCAACCACATCCCCCACAACACTCTACTCATCTCCAATGACTTGTTCTTCTCCTTGGGGGTTAAACCCCTCCGACGTTGATGCTCCTGGAGGCATCGTGCCTCTGCCCCCAACACCACGTCGTCTACCTCCATGGTATCCTCTAACCATGATTACCTGCATGGAAAAATTTCAATTTTAATTAGTGATAAGTTATTAATTAAGTGTCTAATACAGTGGAAGGAGTAATGATCCCAAGTTGTGGGGTTGAACCATATCTGATACCATATGTAACGACCCCATCGTTACATCAACCAAATGAAGTACATCGTAAAATAAAATTCTTTTGTTTTGCATTAGGATATTAAACTCGTTAAAACATAATAAAAACATACATCATCATAACTGAAACGACACATAAGAATTGCATTAACATAACTAAAAGAGGCACAATCAACACATAAACAATGTCTCAATAAACACATCATCAAAACTAGCAACGACATAATCAACATATCATGATCGAATGAAGCAATATACAATGGAATGATAAACCATGTCACTGAGCATTAAAAGAACTAACCACCCAACCTATCCTGCATGGTTAGGACCTCCAAGACACGTAAGCACCGCTCAAGCCCAGGATTCATATGATTGATTTTGACCACTTAAGGTCTCAGGGATGGTGACTGTTCTGAGGAAAAAGGAGGTGTCTTAATCCTACTAACACAATCAATTTGAAATCCAACTAGCTCAATCAATCAACATCATTATTATTCATGGCATAAGAGAAATCTAAATACTAAATCATTCATACATCGATATTATTCATGGTGCAAGAGAAATATAAATAGTCAATCATTCATACATCGATATTCTTCATGGAGCAAGAGAAATCCAATTACTCAATCAACCATACATCAATATTATTCATGGCACAAGAGAAAACTACTTTGTTTTAAATGTTGCAAGAGAATATAATAACTTAATCAATTATATGTCAACATCATTCTAAAGGCATAAGAGTAATCAACTTTATTTTATATGGTGCAAGAGATTATAAATTCTTAATCAATCATATATCCACATTATTCTAACGGCGCAAGAGTAATAAACTTTATTTTAAATCAATCATACATGTTGTTGATCAATTATTTAGGTGCGGCAAGATTCTATTACAACACACATCAATTTAATGCACACAATCAGACCTCTATGAAGCATTCTACAATAAACTCATATCATAAGCTTATATGAATGGGAGAAGTCTATGGCCATCCCGTTTATTATTATTATTATTCATTAGTCAATTTTAGACATGCACGAATATATAAAATAACAACATCAAGTAATGTTAGCAATGACATTATCCCAACCTCATGTCAACAATTTAAAGTCAATCTATGCTATCCAACAATATGTAATACGGAATTTGTCTAAACTTTCTCTACATCTCGTCAAGAATTAATTAATATGTTAATTTGCTACTAAGATTTTCCTTGATGAAGCTTCAACAAGCGTCACTCAAATTTGGAATTCCACCCAATAGTTAGATAACACTAGGATCATCATAAGTTAGGGAACTAAAATATTATGCAGTACTTCCTCATCCTCCATCCCTAATTCAATAAGCAATCTTAAACATTTTTGATGCGATAAACAAATTATCTAAAAGTAAAATTCCAATTCATGTCGCGATGGTTAAGGCAACTAGAATGTAACTGACCTAATAATTCGGTTTTCCATTAATTCAATCAATGATTTTATTTAAAATGGGAGTTCAAATAAAATATCAATATTATAATTAATACGATGGAAAGTGTGGTTAACATGATCTTAAGGGCCATTGTTTTTATAACTCAATTTTGTTTTTCTTTAAGAAAGAATAAGACATCAACCTACAATAAAATTTCTAAAGGGAACAAAGAAACGATTCAAAAGCTTCGACAAAGCCAATACCCAACCATACATGAAAACATTTTTTACCTCTAGCTCTAGCATCTTACAAAAGACTCTCTCAGGTATTCTACCAAATCAAGTCGGCATGAAATTGAACAATAACAAAAAAAAATTAGTCATGCAAGCATAATCTACAATTATGAATTGTTTATCAATATCTAAGCCTTCTTAGAAGGCAAATTGATAATATCACGTAAGTCATTATTCAAGGTTAATAAGGATAGAATTTAAAATGAAAACTTTGGTAACATACATAATTCTAAATTCTTTATCAATATTTAGAATCTGTGTAGAAGACAATTTATGAAAATCACACCCGTCATTATTAATGTTGATAAAGATAGAATTTAAGAAAAATGAAAACTGGGGACATCTATAAATCGATTTCCTCATCAATATTGGAGGTCTGTGTGGAAGACAGTCTTTACAATATCACAACAGTCTTTATTAATGTCGATAAAAATAGAATTTAAGAAAAATGAAAACTAGGGACATCTATAACTCGATTTACTCATCAATATTGGAGGTGTGTGTGGAAGACAATCTCTGCAATATCACACCAGTCTTCATTAATGTTTAATAATGATAGAAAGAAAAAATGAAAACTTGGAACTTCTATAAATCGATTCCTTATCAAATTTGGAGGTCTTTGTAGAAGACAATTTCCACAATTTCACACCAGTCCTTATTAATTTTTGATAATGATAAAAATTAAAAAGAAAAATGGGGACATCTATAAATAAATTTCCTTAGCAAAATTGGAGGTCTGCGTAGAAAAGGATAGGAAAAAAAGTGATGTCTCCGAATGAGCACCACCACTACGACTGGAAGGAAACAACAAAATAAGGGTCA
Organism: Picea mariana; assembly: GCA_032191745.1. Classification (NCBI taxonomy): domain Eukaryota; kingdom Viridiplantae; phylum Streptophyta; class Pinopsida; order Pinales; family Pinaceae; genus Picea; species Picea mariana. The sequence goes on along the minus strand of JASDQU010228798.1, from coordinate 3,739 downwards.
TGTCGAGGGTTCAATATCTCCATCAGGGTTATAAGTTTCCTTAATATCATCAAGCTTTGTTAAAGAACGTGTGAGTGAATATGAAATTCACAATGCTAAGAAGCATTTGAAAAAAAAATTAGGCCAAGCGCAAATATTTCACACAAGAAAAAGAGGAAGGCGCACTGAGCAAGGCTCGAATTTGTCAGGGGAGTGAGCAATATAAAGGGGCTCTCTCAGTAAAGCATGAACTCTTTCCAGGTACGCTAAGAGAGGTGCGCACTTAAAATCTGGTTCTTGTCGTGGATTGATCCAAAGGGAGGGTGCACTCACACAAAAAAGGATTAACACAGTTCAACCCCATTAAATGACAGAACAGTCTTAGAAGAATTTTCTCCAAGAAAAATTCACAATCAATTATTTTAAAACTCAAAACGAAGGGATCTTGTCAAGAGAGAAAAAAAAATAAAAAAATAAAGAAATTTTGTTCAGCAAAGATCCAATTCCTTTAAGCTCAGAGCATGGGAATTCTCCCCAGACGAGGATGTAATTAAGCATTGATCCCAAACCTTTAAAAACATAGAGCATTGGGGTTCGCTCCAAAAACAAAATGAAGCTTAAACAGGGTTTCACATTCTTTTTAAAATGCAGATCAATAGTAGTTTGAATTCATAATCCCCATTAACATTCCGAAGTCCAGATTTTCATCCATTCGTAAATGAAAAAAAAAGGGAAAAGTTGATAATTAAATTTCGAGTTTGTAATGCATGCCAATGGCAACGACCACCAAAGTTCATAATATATGCCCATACATAAAGTCTATTATGAACCATTAATTATTTTAAATCTCAACATTAAGAAGCTTTCCAATTGATTTCGGAGATATAATACAATGAGGATAGATTCTAAACTGAATATACATAGAACTCAATAACGTACAAGTACAATTCTTAATAAAATACCATGACTGGCGACGAAGAATTAAGAAGCCGAAGACGTTCTTCTACAGTAGTGCTCCTTCCGATCTCCCACTTTATAACCGTTTAGACTTCATTGGTACCTCCCAGCCAATGCTAGGGGTACTCTTATTCCCCCCTTATCCCCTCAAGCCAAAAAGGGGACATGCGCACACATAACCATAAATCCTCTAGCTCCCAGCTCGCCTTGCAAGGTAGAGCCACTCTCTCTCAAGTTGGGTATCCCAACTCTCACAAGTAAAACTAGTCAAAAACTCTGTAGCATAACTTTACCCATAACCCCTTGTGATCCATTTATCATTTAGGCCATTTTTTTATATAATTTCCCCATGACACATCCCCACTTGCACAATTAATTCACTTTTTAATTAAATAATTTAGAATTATTCCCCCAATACACTTGTCACTCTTTCCCTTAGTTGCACAAGTAATTCCACAATTTATTTTAATAAAAGTCAATTTCCCTCACCCTTCCTAAAAGCGCTCCTTAAATCACACCTAGTTGTATCTTTATTCTCCTTATCTCCAATTTATGACTGACGCCTTACTAAATATGAGTTTAGTTAAAATAAAAATCTTCTCCTAGTTATACTAGTGTTAAATAGACTCTATATTCTTTTCTATGGATACCCATTCCTTTAGATTTATTTCATTCTTACCTTAAATTCCAAATTGGTAATTACTTTCACATGTGTGTATTAATTCAATCTTTAGATTTATTTTATTTTTGTTGATTTCTTAAATTTATTCACTTCATCGCTTCATTATTTAATTTCTAAATTTAGTTTTTAGTCTTCTCATTGACTTTGCTTAATTAATTTTTATTTGCAAAGGATTAGACCCTTATGGATTATGATTAATAAATTTTATCCTTAATTAATTAATTAATTAATTGATCTCAAAGTGCTCAATATTTTACAAGATTAATTATTCGCTCAGAGTTTTCTAGGCCACCTAGATTCATTGACTCAATTTTTTTTTGTTTACGCAACGTGCTCTTCAAAACACACTCTATGTTGTAAGGGTGTCACTCACCTTTTAATGGTTTTGGTAGTTGTCCAAACCCTAGAGTTAGTACTCCATTTGGGCGACCTTGTGAGAGACTAAGGGCTTATAAGGAATAAGAAACTTGCCTTATTGCATGTCCCTTAGAAATATTTATGAGGGACTGTCTCAGTCTTCCCTCATGGCAACATAGACCTCTTGAACTAAGTAATCATTAACCCACAATTGAAGCCACAGTGGGAGTGCTAGTAGGATGTGATAGGGACATTGTCACACCTCTCCCTCAATATATGGTCTATGTTCATGTCCCCTTTAATCTTTATGTGAGTTAGATTAGCAAGAAATCGTCATCCTTTGTAACGAACCGCCTCGTTACGATAACCATTCTAGTAACAGGTGCAATTTTTTTTTTTTTTCTTTAAGTGTGTGTGCACATGTAGAAGTAACAACACACCTACTGTGCGACGCCCTGGACAACCGACAACACACAACCACGATGTTCATCACAAGAAGACTAAAGGCACACGACGAGTAACTGGCAACAATATACGACCATAGGCATAAGGTGCACAACGCAAACATTTAGCGACAAAAGTAAAACTGACCACCCGCCCGTCCTACTGACGCAACCCGCGCCCTCGACGGCCAGGTCGTCCACCAGGATCTTCACAAAACCTCGACCCGAAGAGTCCAAGCTCCTCCAACTCCCTCAGGAGGTTCCTACCCACAGTTATGCTCCACACGATCTTCCCTTCGGAAAATCAGGAGATCGGGTCTCGCGTTGTCGCGAGATTTGAGGCTCTGCTCCCCCGTCTCTCAACCACCGAAACTCCGATTCCGAATGATCAACGGTCCACCTCGGGATATCGCTATCCGCGATGTAGAGTCCCTGCGCCTCGGAACCTCGAACTCGGAAGTGTCGATACCCGGGGTGAGGCCACCTGTCCTCCACTAAGGTTCCCGGGCCCTACGTCACCACGTCACGTCGGGACTTCGCAGCTCGCTGGTCGACGACTCCAAGTTCTTGCTACTGGAACCCCCGAATGCCGATAACTCGATGCCCGGATTCGTGCCACCTGGCCCTCCGAGACCAACGACTCCGATCAAAATCGGAAAATTGAGTGTCGTGACTTCAGACTTCGTGAGTCTTCACGACCATTCAAGTCGTCGATTCTCTTCCTCTATGAAGAGAACTATGTTCCACCACCTTCTTCCTGCGCAACCCTTGCTGGACTTGTTCCTTCTGCGAACGGAAAGGGGCTGTCCCCCCTGAGGTTTGTTCGCCAACTCCTCCAAGGGTTCTCCGAACACTTCCCTGGTGCTCGACCTTCAATCACTCCGACCCTTGGTCACTTCACACCCACAACAGCTCCGACCTTCTTCCCCTCAGACTTGCTACTGAGACTCAGACTCGGTCTGCACTCTTCTCCATAACTTGAACAGCTCAACTCATCTCTCAACTAGGTAGAGTGAAGATTTGCTTGCTGAGCCTCCTCAACGCACTCTATACGGAGATATTCAACTGCGCTCAATACAGGAATCTCCTGGCTTAAGCAGAGAAACCATTGAAACTCATTCTCTCTAGTTCTTCCACATAATCACGTACACTGCATACGAAAGAAGAAGATAACCTGAAATGAAAACACAAAGACTCAATCCCAACAATATACAAGGGATAGTTACATCCATGGGATGAATTTCAACTGGACTACTCTAGGTTGACGGGAATAAGCATTCTCCTATTGAACCTTCTCTACGCACTCTATGCGGAGGTATCT
>JASDQU010228797.1:0-17216 GCA_032191745.1 Picea mariana | reverse complement strand
CATGAAGAATTTCCACTAATTATGATAACCTTGTGGCTGTCTCTATTGGCTGCAGCATCAATTCTCCATACAATGGCTCACCAATTCTCCAATATCTTACTCTTGCTAATTTGCTACTAACCATTTCCATGAATCACCCCTTCAATATATAGGAAAGGATTGAGTGGTTACTTGGGTAGAATGTAATCCCAAAATATCTGGAGATTCATGAACTTGCCAACCATTCGAACTCCAACTCATCCTTCTAGAAGATTCCTTCTAGAAGGATCGAGAACTTATCCGTTTTCTCCATTAAGAATCATTTCCGCACCCTGACCATTGACACAGTGCGGAAGGTCCGCAGTCTGATTGAATGCAGCCTGCGGAAATCAAGCATTTTCGCAAGGCAATATATATGCAGCCTGCGTACTGTCTTCAAAAGAGTGATTTTGAGAAACTGACAAGTGTAACTTTCTTCATGAAAATGATCTTAAAGAAGAGCTAGATCATCTATCACCATGTCATTATCATGTCATCATCTTGATAACCAAAAATGTGGATAACAAATTCTCTCTAGGTGAGAGAGTTGGCTAGGAAGTGGTTTCTTCCAGAGAGTGTCCAGAACTAGCTTCGGGCTTTGAGAATTCCTGATCCAGCCTGTTGCTGAGACCCAGAGAGGGAGGTTAGCACCGATGGACTGTGCTTTTGAAGGTGTATACTCTCGGGCGGAACAGGCATGTGGGGAATGAGAGTCTGGTAGTAGTGGGCGTAAGATGGCATCTTGGGAAGAATCCTTCTAGTTTTCTGTGTTTTTCTCCCTATAACCTCAGCCTAGCCTAGGATTCCTTGCCTTGGGGTGGAGCTTATTCCTAGCTCGGGGGTGACCCATTGCTGAGATGATGAGCAGTGTGGTCTAAGGCTGGGAGGTTCATGGAAGGCCTGCACGTGGTTGGTGGAGTCTACCACTGTTTCGAAGATAAGTATCAGATGATGTTTAATCATGTATTCCGCTATGTATATCAATTTAATGTTAATACTATTGATTGTTGATTATAGCAGTAAATCTTATGTTTACTCTAAGTTTCATTGAATCTCTTGATTAAATTCATGTTATTACTATAATGTCGATATGAGCTATATACAAAGTGGTGTTATAGTTTTATTTAAGAGAGATTAAGCCTTGGTAACTGAAAGGTGGTGTTACAACTTCGCCTTGAATCTTATATATGTCTCTAGACCTTTCATGCATGAGATTGTAAGCCCTACAATCCCTATCATCATGTCCTACAGACTTACAGAATGTACAATATAAGTTTGTATGTGTTTGAACATACTTTTTCATGTAGTAGCACTCACCAGGGCAATGTCTGTTTCTGCATACCTCGCACCAAGGTAAGGTGACTTGCTTCAAACGGCTCAGAACTCTAGAAGCCAGGTATTCATTGATTAGGGGAAAGTGTTCCTTGTCATAGCCTTATGATCTACATATGACACACTAGATGTCTTCTCTTTTATATTTTCCCTTGTCTTTCTTCATATCTTCGACCTGCAGAGACAAACTAGTTAGTTGACTCAAGATCTGACTCATACCTGAGCTGGATTCTCCCATAGGGGTTGATTCTAACTTCATGGCGATCTCCAGTGCCTCAGACTATGAAGAAATATTCTGTTGCATCAAGGGAACTCTGATGTGTGGTGAGAGGGCAGCAATGAACCATTCTTTGTTATGTTCATCTGGGATCTGAAAATTCAATCGGCATGTTAAGGTTTTGAATCTCTGATCGAATTCCCAAACAGGTTCGACCACCTTCTACTTGATCTCTTTCAGCTCTGTGATACATTGTGACTCTGACTTGGGCTTCTTGAACTCTGTAATCAGCACATTCTTAATCTTATTTAGTGGCTTAGGCTGTGTAATTCCTTGGACAAGCTTCATGTACCAGCTCAGTGTGTGATCCCATAGAGTGGTACTAAACTGGTTTCTTTTGAAAGATTCGTCGGTGACATTTTTAATATTCCATATGGCTTCATATAGGAACCAGTGATGATCAGGATCTTCAGATCTATCCCCCCTAAAGATAGGAAGCCTCATATCATCTGTCATGGATCTTCCTAGGGCCCCTGACTAAGTATGTGGTGGATTACTAGTGACAGTGCTCTAGGTACTCTAGTGGCTGGGATTACTCTGATTTATTAATACTACTGAATCAACAGGAGGGATAACAGTACTTACTTCGATGGTCTGTGCAGTTTATGAGGTTTCAGGTTCTACCGGGCGAAGCTCTTCAGCTTTTCCTTCCTCTGCCCTAGCGGGTTCTAAGTGTTCTTCGTCTTTCAGTTCTATCTCTTCTCCAATGTAGAAACCCTCCTCCCTGTAGTTCTGCTTAAACAGGTTTGCAAGGTGAACTTCTCGTAACACTCTCCCACTGCGTGTATGTCCAGCTTCTGTGTCGTTGTTGCTGTCTGAATTCTTGAACATTAGCCTTTCTAGATCCGACCAATCTAATGTATCTTCAAGATGTTCTTCTCATGCAATAGCATCTTGAGTCTCAACTTCAGGAATTGTAAAAAAATTCCTATGGGTCCCTTGAAGAAGTATCTCTCATCTTGGTTGTATGATTCTACTCTGTCAACAACAAACTCTGTGATGTGCCCTCCAATGGTTCTATCAAACCAGTGATCTACTGCTCGTTATATGGCATTATCAACTCTTTTGACCTTCTTGATCAACTCCGATGTCCAAACCATAGGAGGTCTACATCGGATCTTGAACTGGGTATCTGCTAATCTAGCTAGCCACTCATATAGCTCCTGATGGATTCGCCCAAAGAAAATTTTGTGTATATCAGTGAAGATATATTTCTCCAACCAATCCTCCGAACTAAGATTAGGGTTCTTGTTCTGGGCTTCAACGAAGTCCTTTTCTTGATCCTATATCCACTTTTGAATATTTTTCTTTGATGGAAACCACCTTGACATTCCCTCAAGAATATTCAAGTCCCGGCAATGGAACCATTTGTTGGCACAGGGGAAGACACAGGGTTCAGCTCCAAGAGCACACCAACAAGCCCTAACTACTAGCCCTTTCGGCAACACCTGCAAAGCAGATGCAGCCTCAACTAAAACAGTTATGAGGGGGTTGCAAGACAGAGATGTCTACAACCAAAGGGAAGATCAAGTGGATTTAACACAAGGACAACACGGCATTCATATACTTATCAACTTAGATCTATTCTGCACATCTACTTATCAGATCTGAAACAGTAATGCAATCACAGTATATCAATGACAGAGATAAAATACCAATCACACACAACACAAGATATACATGGTTCACCCTCTCTCTAGGGCTACGTCCATAGAACCGTGTTATAATATATTAAGGTAAAGCATAAAGTTCTTGTCTGTGCTCTTAGCCAGCAAATCTTCTTTCTTCTCCTTTCTTTCTCTCCCCTCCCTACGCACCCAGCTGCAAGTTTGATCTTCGCACCCTGCTGAAGATCTTACAATACCAAAAGGCTCTCACTCTTAGCACTTCTCTCTCACACAACAACAATCACTCCTAACAACCATACCACTAGATTGAAAATAATATCATACCAACCCAAACTAGGTCCTTATGACCTCTATTTATACATTACAATAGCTCACCGACATCCTTAGGCCGAAACCTAGGTGTCCAAAACCCTAGGTAAACTTGACCCATATTTTCAGGGCTTTGTCATCCTGTCTTTCCTTCCTTCTCACGCGGTGCTCCAAAGCATCCAACGGTGGATTTTCCCACTTACTGAGTTGTCCATGATCCTTCTTTCTTGCTTATCTGTCATCCCTGATCTCCTCATCCAACGGCTTACTTCGCTCTGTCTTTTCTTCTCTTTTTCTCACTTTGACCCAATAATAGTAATTGTGTCTTCCGCGAAGTTCGCATTCTCCCTTTTCTTCCTTTATCTTCGCATACTTCCATAACCAAGGGCCAACACCCCCTACGAAGCACTCGGCGCACATGACACAAATAGAACTACTAGAGGGATCGTCAAACGTAGTTGTCAAATCTGATGCGCCCACACATACACATGCAAAGAATATGACACATACCCAACATTCTCCCACTTGTTGTTTTCTTTGCATCCAAGGGTCCACAGGATTATATAGTCAACAATTCAAGGCAACAATGCCCATTGTTACTCTACACCAGAAGAACTTTTCTATGCTCAGAGACTTTGTCAATGAATCTGCAACATTCTTCAAAGTGTCAACCTTTTCCAACAACAACTTATTTTCCTCAACCATGTCTCTCACAAAGTGATATTGAACATCACTATTCTTTGTCTTCGAATGATAAGTTGGGTTCTTTGCCAGGAATATTGCACTCTGACTGTCACAATCTAATCTCAATGCTTGTTGTACCAACCCAATACCTGAACACAATCTCTGTAACCATATTGCTTCCTTGCTTGCATGAGTGGATTCCATGTATTAATCTTTTGTAGTTGAGAGTGCCACTACAACCTGTCTTTTGCTCATCCAACTGATTTCTCCTCCAAATAGGTTAAACACATACCCACTTGTATATCTTCTTCGATCCAGATCTCCAGCCCAGTCTGCATCAAAAAAGCCATGTATGTCCACCACTCTGTCCAACCATGGTCTTCCTTGGTAGCACAATCCATAATTGGTAGTGCCACGCAAATACCTGAAGACCCTCTTTACTATTGTCCAATGCTCCTTTCCTAGTTTTGACATATACCTGATCAAAACTCCCACTGCATGTGCAATGTCTGATCTAGTACAGACCATTTCATACATCAAACTGCAAACTGCACTGGCATATGGAACATGGGACATGTCCTCTTCTTCTTCATGTGCCTTGGGACACTGATTTGCAGATAACTTTACACCTATAGGAATAGGAACCTTGATTGGTTTACCTCCATGCATATTAAACATCTACAATATCATCTCAACATCTTTTCTCTGATTCAACCAAAGTTTCCTATTTGCATGATCTCTTTTAATTTCCATTCCCAAAATGAAGTTAGCAGCACCGAGATCCTTCATGTCAAATTTGGAGGATAGCTGCAATTTCCCCTCCTTGATTACATCCATGTTATTTCCTACCAACAATATGCCATCAACATACAACACTACATAAATAAAGTGATTACCAACCTGCTTGGAATATACACAGTGATCAGCCCTGCTTCTCACAAATCCCAATCCAAGGATGTATGTGTCAAACTTTTGGTACCACATCCTAGTTGATTGCTTCAGACCATATAGTGACTTCTTTAGCTTACAGACTAGCTCTTTCTTTCCCTTCACTACAAAGCCTTATGGTTGCTTCATGTAGATTTCTTCTTCCAGATCCCCATGTAGGAATGTTGTCTTCACATCCATCTGTTCCACTTCAAGATAAAAAGCAGTAGCAATAGATAAAAGAAATCTAATAGAAGTTAACTTAGCAACGAGAGAAAAAATCTCACCAAAGTCAATTCCCTCTACATGGGAATAACCTTTTGCTACTAACCAAGCTTTGTATTTCCCCACTTTACCTTATGCATTAAACTTCTTCTTAAACAACCATTTTCTACCAACATATTTTCTTCCAGCTAGCAAATCAACTATATCCCATGCCTCATTCTTATCCAAGGCATCCATTTCTTCAACCATGGCCTTCTTCCATATTTTACTGTCCTCTGAATTTACTGCTTCCCTGACAGTTCTGGGACCATCATCAGTAATAGATAAATCAAAATTGGAATGGAAATCAAGTGGACTATACCTTTTTGGTTGCCTTATTTCTCTCACAGTTCTCCTCAATACTGGGGTATGAGGTTCTTCTTCTTCTTCTTTTGCTTCATCTTCTTCAGATGATTCAGATTTTGCATCATCTAACTCAAGCTCTATTTTCTCAGGTTCTTTTGGCCTTGGTAGGAATTCCTGTTTGGAAACATATTTTACCTCTCTGAAAACAACATCTCAACTTTAAACAGTATTCTTGGTATCTGGGTTCCAAAGCTTATAACCTTTCACACCATCTTTATAACCAATAAAGATACAATTTTCATCCTTTTTATCCAGCTTACTCCTATTTTCCTTTGCAACATGTACATAAGCATCACAACCAAACACTCTAAGATGTTGAAGAGAGGGTTTCTTTTCAATCCTTACCTCGTGTGGAGTTTTATCATCCAACGCTAATGAAGCTGATTGATTGATCAGGTAACATGTTGTACCCATTGCCTCTGCCCAGAATTCATGTCCTAACTCGGCACCAGTGAGCATGCTCCTTGATTTTTCCATCAGTGTCATGTTCATCCTTTCTGCAACCCCATTCTATTGAGGAGTGTATGGAGTATTATTTTGCCTTGCTATACCATACTTCTTACAGAATTCTTCGAATTCATTTCCGCAGAATTCTCCACCATTATCTGTTCTCAATACCTTTATTTTATTTTCTGTTTGATTTTCTACCAGGGCCTTAAACTCTTTAAATTTATCAAATACCTCAGATTTCTTTCTAAGAAAATAAATCCATGTCTTCCTTTAGAAATCATCTATGAATGAAACATAATACATAGATTTACCTACAGATGGAACAAGAATAGGTCCAAACACATCATTGTGTATCAACTCTAAGATCCCCTTTTCTCTTGTAGCACCAGATGGGAATCTTACTCGATTTTGTTTACCATATATGCAATGTTCACATAAATCAAAATCTAGAGTGCAATTAGACATACCTTCAACCATACCTTTATCGTGTAGTGTTCAAAGGCGCTTTTCTCCAATATTCCCCAATATTTAATGCCACAACATGGTCTTCTTTTCAGGGACATTATTGGTCTTTTCTCCTTCATTTCTCTACTCAAGGACAATAGAACTGTTACACCCATTAGTATAAGTGCTTCCCAACAACTTGTACAGAATTCCACACCGAACTCCCCTCATCAACACCATTGCTCCTCGTACCATCTTGCAAGTGCCCTTTCCAAATACAGTATTCACTCCTACATCATCCAACTTGCTTACAGATATTAGGCTCCTGGCTAGTGTTGGAATGTGCAGAACCTCGAGGAGAGTTCTAATCCTTCCATCTTTTAGCAGCAACTTAACCCTTCCATGTCCCATGATTTTTGTTTTCGAGTCATCTCCTAGGAATACATCACCACCATCATATTTTTCATATTCAGATAACCACTCCCTGTGAGGAGTCATATGGTATGATGCACCTGAGTCGATCAACCATACATCACGATCTGCATGTGTACCTATAGATGTCAAGTAAACATCACCTCCTTATTCAGTGGAGGTTTTCGCCTCTGTGGAAGAGGTACTATCATATCCCTTTGGTTTTTCAACCTTCTTAGACTTGCAATCTTTCTTATAATGCCCTGTTTTACCACACTTCCAGCATTTCCTCAAAGATTTTCCTAGAGACTTAGATCTACCTGTAGATTTAGATCTCCCCCCCCGAAGGCTTACCAAGATTCATGTCTTGGGTAAGACCTCTTACAAATAAAGAATATGTGTTATGACTATCCATGCGTTTCCACCTCATCTCTTCAAATAACAAGGATGAAACTACATCCTCGTACTTCAATGTAGATTGAGTGGTACTACCAATTGCTACAACCAGATTATCCCAAGATTCTGGCAAAGAACATAACAAAGTAATACACTTATCTTCTTCTGCAATCATAATATTAACAGAGATGGGTTGACTTACCATAGTATTAAAGGCATTTAGATGTTCAGTCACAGAATCTCCATCTTCCATCCTAAGATGATATAGCTTATTTTGAAGAAACAACTTGTTTACCAGGGACTTTGATCTAATCCATCAAGGGAAAACTATATTTTTTCAGAAACCTATGAGAAGCTCCATCAACAATCAGTAAAAACTTATATTGGTTATCGGTAATCGGGGAAAAACTACACTTTTTTGGAAACCTTCAAAAAAATCCATCGACGATCAATGAAAACTTCTATTGGCTATCAATGATTGGGGGAAAACTACACTTTATTATCAACCTCTAAATAACTCCATTGGAAATCGACAAAAACTTCTATCGGTTATCGATATTCAGGGAAAAACTATTATTTTTCGACAATCTCTGAAAATTTCCATTGCAATCAGTGAAAACTTCTATCGGTTATCATTGATTAGGGGAAAACTATGCTTTTTTGGAAACCTGCGAAAACCTCCATCGACGATCGGTGAAAACTTCATCGATGATCCTTAATTTTCTTCACATCACCAAACTCATTCAACTTGGAAATTTTGACCAAACCCACGTTGGATTTGGACCATTGATCTTAAGATCAAACATGATCTAGATTGTCGATCCGCTAAACTTCACTGAAATCTGAAATTTTTCAGGGACTTCCACTTTTCTTCATTGGCGATCGATGAACCAATATTTGTTCCCACTTTGTCAAATTTTTCTATGCTTTGAAAAAAAAATTGGCGACCCATGAAATTGCCTTCAGTAAACTTGAAAATTTTAACCAGCGTGAACTGAATCTCAACCGTTGATCACCAAGTCGAATGTAATTTGGGTCATTGCTTCATAAAAACATATACCATGACCCATTCCTTCTACCACCATGGCACTACCACTATATAACCTATCGGTCCACATCATAGGTATAGTCCATGTAATCATTTGTACATAATTTTTCAAAATTCCTGAAAATTTATAATTTTCGAAAATTTCATAATTTTTCCAAAATTTTCCTTTTTGGCCAAAAATGTTCTTTTATTTTTCCTCCACCATGGGATCTATAGACTTAGCTTCCCATGGATGAACTTAGCCTTGCAACTATCAATTTGGAATCCCTTTTCTAAATTACATGCATATTATCCTAGAATTTGGGAATTTTCACTCTAAATTCATTGCTTTCCCAATTTTGACGAGAATTGATACTCTACAACAAAGAATATGTTAAATTTTCACTAGTCTTTGGCCCATATGGGTCCGATGTTGAACCAAAATATATGATGCCAAACTATAACGTACCCAACTACCTTGTTGGGTCTCGTTACTACTAAAAATGACCAAATATAACTCTGATCCAGTTCTAAATGCAGACAAATACACAACATGACATACAAAGTCATGCAACTATCCATAATAATTAAAATCATGAATTCAATTGATTTAAACATGCACAATAATGATTAAAACACATAGCAACATTCAACCACATAAAACAAATATTTGAATGCGGCATTTACTCACAACAGGTAATAGTAAATAAGATAAAACTCAAAGTGCAATGCACAACAATTAAACTCAGCATTCCACAGAAATAACATAATGAATGTGAGAATTTATCTTATTAATAAACATGCAACTTGTTCTAGAGGATGGATTTTCCACCCAACTATAGACTTGGTGCTCCAATTCTCAGTGTCAATTCACCCCCAAGATGGGGCTATGAATCCACAAGAGACTCTGGCTCCTAAGGCTAGCTATTATCCCCTCTCATGAAGCTAATTCCTACAGCCATTCCAATCCACCAACTCTCTTTTCCCTCAACCTGCACAACCTAAGGAATGGGATCCCCTTCTCTTCCACAAATTCTCTCAAGCTATCCAACTTCTCTCCAGGGCTCTAGCACATGGTGGATAGGAAATCTCTCTATTGGGGACTCTAGGAATCTATAGCTACAACAAGAATTCTCACAACAACAATGTACTTGCTCCCTTGAAAATTTCTTGAATAGATTATTATGCACGGACCTACAACCTATCTCTCCGTGAAATTTTAGTGCAAAAAATTTGTTATACATGCCTACTATGGTTTCCTTCATGCTTCAACACTCAAAACTCCCTTTTTCCCCAAAAATATGCATGTAAAAACTGCTCTCTTTTTCCATACGAATTTATTTTTCTCCCATGCATGTTGACTCTCCCAGTTTCCAAGGTTGATTTTACTCAATCCCATGTTGTCAATAACTCTATGAGGTGACTTCACATACCAACCCTCTTACATGTATTCAATTATTGGGGCTTGGAAACACTTAAAAGAAAATGGAAGGTTCATAGTAAAGATAATTTAGGAAGATGGTTTGGAAGGTTGATAGTAAAGATAATTTAGGAAGATGGTTTGGTTTTAATAGGCATGTATATTTCCCCCCTCTTGGACCCCCTCTCTTGTGGAAACTTAGCCTCCATGTTTCCATCCATTTCCATCTACAGCCAATGATGCAATTTTATTCATTATTTTCAATATATTGTTGGACATATTGTCATTGATGTCAACATTTGATGTGATGATTTGTTGTTACGATGAATTATCATTTACCATAGATGAGATTGTCATTGATGTCAACAGTATATCAATTAGTAGAAGAAGTGAACAGTATGAAGATCAAATCTCAGAAGGGAAAATGTAGTACAAAAGCAAATGAAGATCAAAGCTCAGAAGGAAGAGTGCATTGCACAGTATATCAATTAGTAGAATATCTCAAATAGTATGCAGAGATCAAAGCTCAGAAGGGAAAATGCAGTACAGAAGAAAATGCAAAGATAGGTTGAAGAAATTCGTGATTATTGTTGATTACAATAGAATCAACAATGTTCCTATGATAAAATCTTAGGAGGAGGAGCGAACAATATACAAAAGATCGAGAGCATAATATCAGAGTGAGAAGCCTCAGCAGTCATCCGATCAGAGTGAGAAGCCTCAACAGCCGTCCGATCAAGAAATTGACCATATTGACCATCTCATATTACAGACGTCGGTCATATGAGTGACCATGGGCTTGAGGACCATTGGAGGATCGTGACCATCGGATCTGCAAGTTATATCAACGACAAGGACGAACTGTGGGGAGAAAAAGAAGAATTAAACAACTCACCTTTTACAATCCCGCAATCGGTCTAGATCAGCAGATCTCATAGCTCCAAAGATCTATGACTACGGTTGATCCAACAAATGATGAGATTAAGCCATATTAAATCGTGACCATTGGATGCGCAATCGCCAGATCAACGGTAGGGATGAATTGTGAAGATCGAAAGGAGAATTAAATATCGCGCTTGTTCCAATCCTGAAATTAGTCAGGACCATCCAATCTTATAGATTCGAAGATCAACGATTGTGGTTGACTCACCAACAGCTCACAAATTCCAATTGTAGAGTTTAGGTGACGAGTTAAATCACTCACAAGTTGTGGTTCTGCAATCATCCTTGATCTTGGATCTACTTCGAGAATCTTTACAACCGTTGGATCACTTTTGAGTGGAAGGATAGGATAAGCGAGGAAAAAAGGTTGAGATTTCAATTATTCGAATACCCGCCAGTCGTTAGATCAAACCAAAATTCCCATCATCCATCAGATCACTTTTGAGTGAAAGGATAGGATAAGCGAGATAAGATATGAGATCTCATTTGTGCAAAATTTCGTCAGTCGTTGGATCATTCTAAGTGGAAGGACAGGATAAACTAGCACAATCGTATCGCAACAAGATCAAGTCGTCGATCTAAGATCTTGATCAACGAACAACATTCAGTCCAGGTCCAAAGATGAGAGGAGGTTATTATTCCGAGAATTTCACTTTGAAAGTATTGGAAACTTGAAAGTTGAATTACTCGAAGCCCGAAATCCAAAATGAATAAGGACCATCGGATCTAGAGGACATATGATGACCGTTGGATCAGGGTTGTTGGTCAGCAGACCATGTCAGCAAGGACACGTAGCAGACCATGTATACAAGGACATGTGGCAGACCACATCAGCAAGAACATGTGGAAGACCACGTCAACACATACACATGGAATAATCAGATGATGACAAGCATCAAGAGAAAATTGGCTCGTGCCATGTCAACAAGTGACATAAGCAAGTTATGTCACTCCGGGAGAATTGCTTCGGGAGTTTCACCACCAAGAAATTTCAAAAGTCCCGAAGTCCCGAAGGACAAAGGTCTGAAGTCGCTCTCAGTYGTTGATCTAAGATACCCTTCGATACTATCCTGACCATTAGATCAAGGAGATGAACATGTGCCACATCAGAAGATCCATGTCAGCAAGGACACATGGCACAATCAGACAATGACAAGTGTCAAGTTGATTCGACATTTCAGGTATGTGGGAATCACGAATTTGAGTGACATGYGGCAGTTACTTAGATCGTGACATGTCATCAAGTGATGAAAGCAAGTTACGTCACTACGGAAGTTTTACCACCAGCACTTGCCCAAAGTCCCGAAGTCCCGAATGTCGAAGTCCTGAAGTGGACACGAGACGTCTAATATGAAGATCACTTCGGGAGCATTCTCGTTCGTCGATATACTACAGTGGAAGGATAGTGTAAGTGAAAGCGTTAACCAACATCAAGCGGTCTCCACCATTTGTGACTTACTCAGCAGGTGACCACTATGGAGGAAAGAAGGGGTTAAGACTCGAAATCTCTGAAGTCCGGAGACCCGAACGAGATCTCGACCATCGATCTGTTGTTTGGTTGCATACTCAACCGTTGATCAAAACACAGTGGAAGGTTAGCATAAGTATAATAGGATGAAGTCACGGAGTAAATGGTGGCCATCCATCTCATTTCTTGATTAAGTTATGCCTGCTAGATTAAGTAATGAAGTATAGGTCCAAGGATCAAATCCGACCATTGATCTGGTTCCACGAAGTAAACATGAACCGTCTGATCTATTCAGTGAAATCCACTCCAAGAGCTTTGAAATGTTGGAAGTCTCGAAGGCCAAAGTGTCGAAGTTACTACAATCATCCATTTTAGGAGATTGAATCATGAGCGTTGAATCAATAAGCACTCATCTCACCTAACGTCTGATTAATGCCATTGGTCATATGGTAAAGAGATTTAAAAAGGAAAAATGAAATGTGTCGCTTATTTGATAAGCATGTGGTTCTATGCCTATGATCATATGAACATGGTTTGAAGGAAGCACCTATTTATGTTATCACAGAGACAAAGGAAATCGATCCATCCTGTGATCGATTTATGAAAGAAAAGGGGATGTCAGGTTTAATGATGAAGACCCTAAACGATGATCTTTGGTGGTCCCAAAGTTATTAATGAACAAGTTGGTTATTACACAGGTCGACTCAATGAATTAAACAAGTTTTGAGCATAAGCAATTATAAATACAACCATAATTGGTTCACTTGGAAGGGTGTGCTTGAGGAAGAAGCATATGAGCTTGTGGAAAAGATAGGCTCGCTGAGAAAGAGCAGCCTATGGAGAAAATGAAGGGGATACGGACGTGAGGTCCATGTGAATATCAGAGAGAAGTAGAACTGAAGAAGGCGTGAATATCAAAGGAAATACGAAGTGAAGAAGGTGTGAGTTTTAGAGAGAAGATGAAGTGCAGTGATGAGTGTTGATTGTATAACTCTAATCATGAAACAGAATTGATTCATTAATGAATCACTGCTACTAGAGTTGGTTGAACTCTAGTTGGATATATTATGTTCTATCAGCAAGCTGGGTCTTGCTTGAGAGCTGGTGCTCTCTGAGGAGTTGGTGTTCCTTACTTCAGTTGGTGTTGAAACAAATTATTTGGTGCTGGGAAAATCCTTATTATTATATTCACATGTATTCATATAAATTATATACAAACATATGGTATCTTTTGTGTCCATTGTGATTTTGATTTGATTGTTCTTAATCTGTTCAAATATGTTTTAACTACTAACTTGTAAGAAGAAGAAAAGTTATAAAAGTCCACACACTAATTCACTCCCCCACCCCCTCTTAGTGTGGGCAGTGTGTTCAACATATACATAATTTACATATTACATTGTTGGGCCCATGACTAGACATCATATTTACATTATACATCACTAAATTAGGGATTAAAAATGGGGATGTTACATGTTGTGCTTTAGATTTTGGACCTAAGGAGTTCCTCCTATTCCTGGGCATCGACGGAATTCCCCCTATCAATATCAACACCTTTCTTCTAGGGGTTAGTCCTAAGTACCCTAGTCCCCATCCACCTTCTTGATGGGTTACCTTAGACCAATATGAGAGATTCATCATTGCTCTCAGACTTGGTAGGATATCATGTTCTTGACTTTAGCTCATCATTGCACCATTTAAATTCATACATATATCCATGATCCAACCTTACATGCAATTCCTTTGATTTGACTATCTCAATTTCATCATTCTTAGAGCCCTCATTTTGAGCTTCACTCTAGCTAGTGCATTTCATATATTCAAAGCTCCTTTCATGTTCCACGGGGCTTCTAAGGTTTTCTCCTTCCCCCTACCCTTTGGGAGGTGGCATCATGTTCTATGTACCTATATCAGTTGAAATCATGATGTTTTCATGTTAGACCTATTCCTTTTGATCTAGGCATATGTATATGAGATTGTTTATATCATTGTATTGTACTCTAGCACCTTATTTCCAACCTCATATTGTACTATATTTAGACCTCATTTTGCCTCACTAGATTTTCCCCTTATTCCTATCACACCATTATATTCATTATTGTGAGATATCTCAACGAGTATCGATATACCCACCTCCTACCTATTGATACATTTGACACTCATCACCTTTTGACTCTATTGTTAATAGGTGGTACTCCTTGACCTCCTTTGTGGGTGACCCTCATTCCTAGAACTCTCATATCCCTCCTTAGTCCTCTTATAGCTTGGTAAAAGAAAAATTTAATGTATTTCAATCGTACAACTTGATTCTAACCTCATACATTAGGGGGAAATTTGTTATCACCCAAAAATTTATCACTTGTGGCAAATAGTCAAGTTCATTGAAATACACTACTAAATAACAAGTCTACCACTCATTCCACCTCCATTATACCTCTGGAAACTTGTACACAAAAAACATTCCCAAAATCCTAACTTGGGTAGTGCACTTTTTTCCTTTAATAAGTGTGCTATCCAATGCAAAAAAGAAAAACCCAAAACCTACACTAGCCCATAAAATCTCTAATTTTGACTATTTTCGCTCAGAATTTTCCAGAAAAGTAAAATAATCGTAAGTGGACATATATAAAACCTAATTATATATATTTAATAAAATAAAAAAAATGTGGAAACAAAACACAGAAGATACACAATACAACAGAGACACAGATTTATGTGGTTCACCCAGTGTGGGCTACGTCCACCAGAGAAATTGTCAGGTCCTTCCTTTATTATTATCCAGCAAATGAAGGGATACAAACTACAGCAAAACCCATTGTAACTTCCTCTTCTTTTTCTCGCAATCTCCTCTCTCGGAATACAATACTCGCCATAATGCATAGCCGCAATACTTTTCCCTCATAACAGAGGGTTGCCTTCTAGGGAAAAAAACCCTAACATAATTTCTATTGTTAGATCTACGACCTTAGAATGAATGGTCTAGATTTACAATGAAATTACAATATACATTTACAAGGCAATTTTTCCTTCGGGGGCTTCGCCCCCGAACCCCGCATAGGGGGTACCCCCCCGCGTGGAAGAGTGTACATACTTCTGGGGTGTAAAGTCTTCATGGGGTATAAACACAGCTAAAAGCAAGGACCTCTGAATCAGGAACATAATCAGGCTCCACAACCAACAATCTCCCACTTAGAGACTGATCTCAACAAATCCACCACTGTTGTATATGCTGGGCTCTGAACCTTCTTGGACCTGAAAAATTTCTCATTTTCATCTTCATTCTTGAAGACCAACTGAAACTGAGCAGGAACTCAATTTCTCTCTGGTTACTCCCTTTGTTAACATGTCTACAGGATTCTAGCTAGTGTGTATCTTCTCCAACTTCAAATGTCCATCTTCCAAGGTGAATCGTATGAAGTGGTACCTCAATTGTATATTCTTAGTCTTTAAATGGAAGTTTGAGTTCTTTGCAAGATGAATTGCACTCTCACTGTCACAGTACAACCTGTTGTTCTCCTGCTTCTTTCCCAATTCCTCCATAAACCTTTGTAACCAAATCATATCTTTACTAGCCTCTGTAGCAGCAACATACTCTGCCTATGTTGTTGAAAGTGCAACAACCTTTTGCAGTTTCGAAATCCAACTTACTGTTGTTCCACCTATAGTAAAAACATACCCTATGGTGCTTCTACTGCTGTCTTTATCACCTGCCATATCTGAATCAACATATCCCTATAGAAAATTGTCTGAACCTCCAAAACATATTGCATGAGTAGCAGTACCTCTCAAATACCTAAGAATCCACTTTACTACTTCCCAATGTTCTTTACCTGGATTGTTCATATACATGCTCACAACCTACATGCTACCAAGAGATGAGACCTGGATTGTTCATATACAAGCTCTAACCTTTCATTCTTCTTTTCTTTTCCGACTCTGAGAAATCTGACTCTCTTTTGTTTTCCATAAACACAATGCTCACAGAAGTCCAAATCAATTTGTTGAAGAT
Source organism: Picea mariana (assembly GCA_032191745.1). NCBI lineage: Eukaryota > Viridiplantae > Streptophyta > Pinopsida > Pinales > Pinaceae > Picea > Picea mariana. Next base: position 844 of record JASDQU010228797.1, on the reverse strand, counting down.
CTGACAACAAATTTCTTTTGTGAAGTATCTACATACCCTTCTCACTCATGTGTCCCAGCCTATGATGCCACAGTTTTGTATCCACTCCTGTAGAAGCTAAAGAGATAGAAGAGTCAGTATTACTAGTACATAAATACAATGTACCTACCTTCTCTCCTTTTTCTATCACCAATGATCCTTTGATGACCTTCCATGTCTTATCTTTAAATATGGATACACAACCTTCACTTGCCAACTGCCCTGTTGAAATTAGATTTTTCCTTAAATATGGAACATGTCTTACCTCTTTCAACAACCATTGGTTTCCATTGCATTGCTTTATTTTTACCTTTCCCATTCCAACAATTTTGCATGGTGCATCATCGCCCAAATGAACCTGTCCAAAATCACCTTGAACATAATCTAGAAAATGTTTCCTATGGGGTGTGGCATGAAATGAAGCCTTCGAATCTACTACACAAGACTCAAAAATATTATCTACAGAAAGAATCAAAGCATCTTGTAACACATCACCTCTTACATTTGCTTCCTGATTTCTCTCTTGTTTTCCATCTCTTTGTTTCTTTGGAGCTCTGCAATCTTTCTTCAGATGTCCTTTCTTCTCACAATTCTAGCACTCTATCTTTCCAAGTCTGGATTTGGATCTACCCTTCCTAGAATTCCCGTGGTTCCCTGAGCCCTTTCCTCTATCCTTTTGTCTTCCCATGTTCTCCATGTTCAACGCATTACCTGATGTCTCACCTGTGCTTTTCCGTCGCATTTCCTCACTAAGGATAACACCAAAAACATCATCAAATTTTAAAGTATTTGAACCAGAGATAGAGTTACTTACAGCCATCAACAA
>JASDQU010228795.1:0-17216 GCA_032191745.1 Picea mariana | reverse complement strand
AAAAAGTGTGATTTAATGTTCACTTTACCAAAAAGTGACATTTTGCACTTTAACCAAAGTCAAGTACAAAATAGAACATAAAGTACATAGGACTAAGAGCCAAATGTCTTTCCCACATGTGCTAAGAAGGGATAACACATGGGGAACACCTCCCAAGGTACACAAATCAACAACAAATCCCAAGGAAAGATTTTATGTTTTGTGGCTGAGTTATTTTTATATTGTTGGAGGCCGTACTGTACGGATCCGTACAGTCCATACAACAAGAGGAAAGGGCACAAATTTCGAGGCAGGTCTTGGCACGAATTTCAAGGCTATTTTGTGCAGTTGGGTTGTACAAAACAGTCCGTACAACCGACTGTTGGCTCTGTTTTCGAGGAGCTTCCATTTCTGGGAGGGTCGTTTAACAATACGGACTTGGCACGAAAATCGAGGCAGATTTTGGTGGGATTGTTTGGGTGTTGTAAGTGATTTCTCTTGGCTGAAATTGTGTATTTGCTGTTGTACTGTACTTTCCTGAAGCTGAATAATATATCTCTCTCACTCATTGGGTTTCCCCACATTGGGGTTTTCCCTGGCATTTGCCTAAATTTCTGAGTTTTATGGGTTGTTGTCCATTGTATTTATTTCCGCTGCATATTTGCTCAACAATGTGTATTTCTGCTCATGGTAATTTTTGAATGTGGGTTTGAGACATTTATGAAGTTCATGCAAGACAATTATCTCTAGGTTGCTAAGTGTTTGACAAAAATTTCAGTTTGCTGATTTTTGTCATTAAAAATCTACATGGTATCAGAGCTTTGTCTCTGACTGACAGTGGGTAGTGTGATTGTTTTTCCTTGCGTTTTGACAGGGAATATGGCTGCAAGCATTAGATATGAGGATCAGTTGGATGGCATTTCCAACTATTTGCAGTGGAAGGTCCGATTGTCAGTTGCTCTCAAGGAGAACAAGATTTATAACTATGTCAACTCTGTTGTGGCAGCTCTCGCGACAGATCCTGTTGCTTTGGACTTGCATGAGGTTAAGGAAGCCAAGGCTCAGAGGATTATTTTGGATGGGGTGAAGGATCACCTTATCCCACACTTGGCTGAGAAAAAGACTGCCAAGGAGATGTGGGATGCACTTAAGAACTTGTTTGAGGCGAAGAACGAGAACCGAAAGATGGCCTTGAAGGCTAAGCTACATGATACCAAGATGGGGAAGGAGGAGAGTGTCTCTTCTTATCTTACCCGGGTGGCTCAAGTAAAAGATGAGCTGGCAGCTGTTGGAGAGGTCATTACGGATTCTGAGTTGGTGAGGATAGCCTTAAATGGCTTCACCAAAGAATGGGAAGTCTTTGTGAAGTGTGTGGTGGGACATGAGCATCTACCAGATTGGAGCAGACTGTGGGATGATTTCACTCAGGAGGAGATCCGGGAAAGATCTCAGAGCAGTGAACAGAAGACAAATGGAGTTGATGAGAATGTTTCTCTTGCGGCAAAGAGAAAGAAGAAAGGAAGTTTCGGAAGGGACTTGAGTAAAGTCAGATGTTATTGTTGTAACCAGCTGGGACACCTCGCCTCTCGTTGTCCTGAGAGGAAGAAGAAGAAGAAGGAACCGAAGGGCCTGAGACTGTTGCTACAACAGCCATGGAGGACTTTGCTTCAAAGTACGATAGGGAATTTTCTTTGGTGACCCTAGTTTCCAGTGTCGACAGCGGAGGATTTGGAGGTCATATCAGATGGATTGTGGATAGTGGAGCCTCTAGCCACATGACGGGAATCTGGCGAGTATTCCTAGATTTCACAGAGATTGGTCCTAGCCGACATGTGGTAAATGAAGGTGGTATGGAAAGAGTTGTACGTGGAGTTGGGAATGTTAGATTCCAACTCGAGTTTGGGGGACTCTTGGAGCTTGATGGAGTTCTCTTTGTTCCAGGGTTGGGGGTTAACTTGCTCTCAGTCTCAGCCTTGGAGGATGTAGGATATTGCATATTGTTCAAGAGGGAACATGTCTTTATCTACAGGCAGGGAGTGGACCTAGTGGAGCTGCAACTGATCAATAACTGGGTGGACAGGTTGTATATGTTGGGAGGACAATCTTCAATGTATGATTCAACGTCGGATGAGGAGCGGAGGAGGCTCCTGAGACTGCGGTGGCGCCAAGGATTCAGTCTTGCATTCCGAGAGAAGAGAGCAAGTCTCTTCTGAGCACTGGTAGAAGGCTCAGTAAGGTTGATCGAACCAATGCTCAAGATGAAGTGAGCTCAGGGTTCCAGGATGTTGCCAGGAGAAGATATTCTAGTTCGAGTTCTGTGCAGGTATAGAGAATGGCTCCTGGTTCAGAGGGAGCTCCTACAGAGCACAGTGTGATGGGATCAGATGATGGAGATGGCAACGAGTACATCTCTCACTAAGAGGGAGTGTTAGCTTTTTAGCTCGGGAGGTGCTCTGCATGTTTTGTCTTGTATGCGGATGTTACCTTATGTTTACACTACCAGGCACTTAACTTTGTAATAGGTTTTTATAAAGTTGTAAAGTGGTTTTTTTATTAAAGCAACTTTTTAATAAAGTGTACCTTCTAATTTTAAAGTGACTTTATTTCATAAAACACTTATGTAATAAAGTGAAATCACTTTAATATTTTAAGTGATTCATTTTGGAGGGAATGGATCATGACCCTTGATTTTGAAAAAGGCAAGATCTAATCTTGGCCTTTGGATTTAGGGTTGGGGAAGGTGAAAATACATTTTGGAGGGAAAATGTCATTTTTAGATTTATAAAAGAATGCATTGGGTAGTGTGCAAGACACATCAAGAAGACGAGAGGAGGTGATTGAGAGAGATTTTCTGAGTAATCTCGAGAGAGGAAAGTGAGCAGCAAAGAGGGCACATTTTCCAAGGGAGCTAGGGCACAAATCCCAAGGAAAGATTTTATGTTTTGTGGCTGAGTTATTTTTCTGTTGTTGGAGGCCGTACTGTATGGATCCGTACAACAAGAGGAAAGGGCATGGATTTCGAGGCAGGGCTTGGCACAAATTTCGAGGTTGTTTTGTGCTACTGGGCTGTACAACAGACTGTTGGCTCTGTTTTCGAGGAGCTACCATTTCTGGGAGGGTCGTACAACAGTACGAACTTGGCATGGAAATCAAGGCATATTTTGGTGGGACTGTTTGGGTGCTGTAAGTGATTTCTCTTGGCTGAAATTGTGTATTTGCTGCTATACTATACTTCCTGAAGATGAATAATATATCTCTCTCTCTCGTTGGGTTTCCCCAAATTGGGGTTTTCCCTGGCATTTGCCTAAATTTTTGAGTTTTATGGGTTGCTGTCCATTGTATTTATTTCTGCTACATATTTGCTTAGCAATGTGTATTTCTGCTCATGGTAATTTCTGAATGTGGGTTTGAGGCATTTATGAAGTTCATGCAAGACAATTATCTCTAGGTTGCTAAGTGTTTGATAGAAATTTCAGTTTGTTGATTCTTGTCATTAAAAATCTACATTATGCTGTCGTCATCATTCATTTTCATGTCACGAAGCTCATTCTTCAGACTCATTACTTGTCCAATGTTTCTGACTGAGAAGAGGTTAGTTAGGGCATCATACATCTTCTTAGATGAGTCAAGATGAGAGATGTAGGGTATCAAGTGGTCTTTTACAGAGTCCACTATGATACTCATGGCATTGATGTCACTGTCCTTGAACTTCTCCATAATTGCAATGTTATGAGGTTCCTTCTCTTTTCCTTCTTCAAACTGTGGTTCCACGATCTTTCCTTTCACGATATCCAACACTTTATTCTTGGCAAGGATGAGATCAATCCTTGTCTTCCATGCTCTGAAGTTAGAAGCGCCTTCTAACTTGTTTTCTGACTTCATAGAGTAAGTCATGACTGCTTTGACTTGGTCAACCTTTGACTTTGACCAAAAACTCAAACTTGGCGTCTTAGCTTGCTGAGAGTACCAGGAGGTGCGTTGGGTTAGGGCGCACTAGGCTATCTATAAATTAGGTCAATATCTTCACTTAAGGTGCCTCAACAAGAAGGTTAGGGTTTCGTTGCGGCAATAAAAACTGACTGCAACTATAACTGAGCAAATCTTCCCAATCTATCTTCCAACGGTTAGACTGTCCGAAGATAGTGTGGGCCCATAACCTGTTAGAAATAATAGATGTGCTCGTTTAACCATGGACAATATAGCAATATTGTCACCCAACCATAGGCCGAAGCCACCCCCGAGCACCTGAACCTTGACAGAGAATAATTCCGGAAGCAAAACTAATAGCCAATCAATGTAGCGTACCACTCTCCAGAGCTAGCACACAAGGCAGAAAGTCCAAACCATAACCAAGAATACAGGTTGCAGTAGCTGCAGCTGCAGCTACTCCCCAGACTTGCGCACTTACCCAGTTTCTGCAGTGCACGCACTTCTTCACTTCTGCAGTTGCGAGCTGTCTCATCAAAATGAGCTCTGGCGTCATGTATTTATACTATTTCTCCTGAGCTGTCTGGGCCGACTTCTCATTCTGGAGGTTAAACACTTAATATTAAATATTTCTTTTAGCAGACTTGTCTTCTAGGATTATGTCCAATGCTTTAGGGTTTCTTCTTTCTTCCCGAAATATTCTATTCTCGTCAGGGTTACACGTGGAGGTAAATACCTCCCGCAACTACCATAATATCAATAGTAATGCACAATAGAAATTAAAGAAACCATTCACACAATTTCAGACACAACAAATTTACCCTGGAAACCCCAACTCCAAGGAAAACCAAAAAACGAGGGCTTATTTATTCAGCTTCAGCAAATCCAGAAAATGATTACAATTAGTGAGAAACCTGGCAATATCATCCGCAAAGAAAATTCGGTTTGGATCTGAGTAGATCTGAGACTATGGCTCTGAGTCTTGGCCTCCTCTGCTATTCTGCAAATGGTGCAGTTGTGGGTGTTGTGTAGGAGCTCATGGCCCCATGATCTGGCCCGATCCGAGTTGGAGGGGCTACGCTATAGCCCCCTCTCCTTCTGGGCTTCTACTCTAGCCACAAATCCGGCCCCAACACCCACCTCTCGGCCTCTAATAGCAATCATGGCCTTTACGGCCCTAGCACGCAGGTATACGACCCCTCTCTCCTGCTCTAGCTCACGACTGTAGAAATTTCAGATGCCAACCCGGTTTCAAGTCTCACAGAGACACATAGTTTAATTCCCAACCCACATTGCAATTTTATGTTGCAAATTAAGCAGAAAATTAAATGCTCATGAACAGAAACACATGAAGTCTGTTACAACAATTAAAATCAGAAATACACACACCCAGAAATTTGCACACAGAGATTTTTGGTCAAACTTAGACCCTGGAAAAACCCACAAGGGCAAAACCAGTGAGAGAGGAGCTTTTTATTATTTTTAGAGCTCAGAGAAAGATATTTTTACATCAATCTTCCTCAACAATTAATACATAGACTTATCTCATTTTCCATGCCCACACATAACCTCAAAATGCATGCTAAACAACTCGATTTATGTGTTGTCACTGCATTTAATGTTGTACAACTACCTCAAAAATTGTGCCTGTCTGCTGTGACTCTTTTCCAAACATTTATGGCAGCTTGGTTCCTCGATTTCTGTGCCAAAGTTGCCCATAAATTTGTGTAGCTAGCCTCCTCGATTTCTATGCCAATTTCCTGTTGTACGACCTGCTCAGAATCTGTACGATACGACCCAATACTTGTACCTTCCTCGATTTCTGTGTTGTCTTCCCGCTTTGAAATTTGTGCCCTTATCCACAAGTTTTCCCTCCTCTAGCTCGACTCTCTCTTCTTCTTGCACTCTCTAAACTCATGAAGAATAAAAAGAAATGGGGGTGCATCTTTCCCTAATTCAACCTCATGAGGGAAGGTGAGGAGTCATCTAATCTAACAGTGGAGAATAGACTAGATGGATGGTTGAGATCAAATGACTTTTAAGTCACCCACTTCACTCACTTTTCATTAAGTCACATTTAATTTCACTTCACATGAAATTAATTCACTAGGGACCACATTGGAACTTTCTCACCCCTAAGCGCCTAGGTGATGAGAAACACTTGTCCTAGGTACTTTTTCATTTAATTCAATAATGGCTTGATTGAAGATGAAGATTGGTGGTCTTCCTATCTCCGTCTCGGCCCTTGGACTCTTCCAAGAATGCTAGCTCACCTTCGATCTGTAGCTGAAACCCTTATAGTCATTCACCAAATTGATGTCTCTCCTCAAGCCACCCCCTATGCTTATAAATCTTTGGCTAGTTGATTCAATGGTGAAGATTAGATCCCTAACGTGTCAAATCAATGGCTATGATCTAATATGAAACTCACTTTGACTTTTGGATAAGATCAAAGAAGCTTCTAACAAAAGGTTAACTAATATTGATTAATAATTGTCATTTCCTAAGTTTAGACTTAGGAAATATTTAAATGACACTAATCAGATTAATTAATCACATTTTCCTAAGTTAGACTTAGGAAAAATTTAAATGACTTGGAGAACCATTAGTTCTACTGTTCCTTGCTTGCGTGACACCTCGCCTAAGCAAGAACACTTGTCCGAGCTACAATATTTCAACACTCCCTCTTTGCGAGGAAGGTGTTCTCAACTTTTCCATCTTATCCCTGAAGTAGACAAACTTGCCTTTCATCAAGGCCTTGGTGAGAATATCTACCACTTGCTCATCTGTAGGCACATATTGTAGTTGGACTGCACCCTTCTGCACACAATCTTGAATGAAGTGATACCTAATGTCGATGTGCTTCGAACTATCATGAAACACCGGATTCTCAGAGAGTTTTATGCAACTATGATTATCACAATGAATGATGGTCGGATCTAGCTCCCGACAGAACAATGCCACTAGCAGTTTCTGAAGCCATACGACATCACATGTTGCCATACTTGCTGCCATATATTTTGCTTCCGCAGAACTCAATGCAACAAACTTCTGCTTCTTGCTGAACCAAGAGACAACCCCTGATCCCAAGTTGAAACAACACCCTGAAGTGCTTTTCATGTCCACTACATTGCTTGCCCAATATAGATACCTCAATATATGTTATGTTGTAGTCCAATGTGCTCTCCTTGGTTCAACCATGAACTGACTGAGAGTATTCACAGCAAAACAAATGTCTGGCCTAGTATTGACCAAATACATGAGAGAGCCTATCAATTGCCTGTCTAAGGTAGGGCCCACCGCCTCTTGCTTGGAAGCATCTATTTTCTTCCAATTAGTAACCATGGGTGTAGATTTTTGTAACAAAGATTTTCTCTGGACCACTACGGATAAATGGTATTCAAAAGTGCAAGAGGAAGATCAAAAAGAAAACAAGGTTTGGACCTCATGGCTAGCAAAAGGTTGGGTGTATGTCGGAAGTATTTGATTTCAAAGAGGTGGTGAGTTGGTGTGCCAAGCATTTTGATGCCAAATATAAGCTAGAGAACTTGAAAGAGGATGGGAACATGCATGTGCCTCTAACACCCTTAACATTTAAAAGAATGTTTCACCTCCCAAAGCCAATGAAACTCTTCAAGGTTTCTAAGGTCAATGCTTTCTTGGATGCCATGGTGTTTGTTAGATTTCAGAATGCACCTAGACTCTATGCACACACACATCTCAGGTCTGGTCTAGGTTCTCAACAACATACACAAAATACAATTTGAATTGTGAACATAAACACACTGAGATGCCTAACAACTTAGCACAATGAAAAATAAACCAGCAAGTGAATCATACACAGTACACATGAATTTAATGCCCAAAATCACTTGTTTTTAAACCCAGAACAATGGGTTCCCATACCAGGGACAATGGCCCAATTTTACATAAAGGAAAAGTACCAAAAGCACTTACAAAACATTGTTGAAACCCTCCTTGTTTCCGTGTCCAAATCTGTTGTCCCGAGCCTGAGGGTTAGAGCATCCCTTGCCCCCTCAAACCCTCATATGCCTTCGCAACCCTTACACAAGTTTGGTTGAGTCCTTCCAACCTTATCCACTGTCCTTGGCTGAGGTGGCTACTTCTAGGGTGGCAATGGCAGTCCCTTTCTTGTTTCTGTCCACTACTGGGATTGGCCCCTTTCTATGCAACTAGGATGGTTGTAACAACCCTCCACTTCTTGTTAGATTTTGGTAGCTCGGAGGTACTTTTTCATTGTCGACGCTCAACATGTAGAAGAGACCGAGCATATTTCTCTCTTAAGTGACTTTATAAAGTGATTTTATAAAGTCAAGTTGAGCCTTTTATTATTTAATGGGTAAAAATGACTTTATGACTTTTGGGTCACTTAAGTGATTTAAGTGAACTAAACGGACGATTAAGTTGTGACCATTAATCTCAAGAGGGCAAGATCTAATCTTGACCGTTCATCTTGTTGGAAGACCAAGGGTTAGGGCAGTTACACATTAAAGATGCATAAAATGAGCTTGACAGAGAAATGGGGGCACACTTTTGAGGAGAGCTTGGAGGGAAGTTGAAGAGGCACACTTTCCGAGAGGTTGATCTTAGGAAAAGAGAGCAGCAACAAGGAGGGGATTGACACGCTTCCTAAGAAGATTTTCAGCATTTAATACAGCCTTGTACAGTACAACAGCTGAAGGTGGGCTGTACAACATTTATTGTTGTCTGTACAGCTGAGTTAAAGCATGGAAATCGAGGCAGCCTTTATGTTTATGTTTGGCATGTTTTCCAAGGTGTTCTGCTGGGTGGAATCTGCACAGCTAGGGATTGTACCGTACAATCAAGTATGGGCACAAAGTTCTAGGACCACACAGAAATCGAGACATCTACTTTGGGCATGGAAATTGAGGTGTTTTGTGCAGATTTAGAGAGACAAGTTGTTGTGTATTTAATGCTGATTATGCTGCTGTTGTAAACTCATAATTTTTCCTATGAGCTCAATAAGAAGAAAATCTCCTTGACTAGTTTTCCCCTTGTGGGTTTTTCTAGGGGCATTGCCCAGAAATTCCTTGTGTCAAATGTGGTGATTTTGTCTACTGCTCATTGTTATTTATGCTGCTATATTTTCAGATTGCTTAGTCAACTGTATTTCTGCTCATAGTTCCAGTAAATTGCATGTGGTTCCATTGCTTTATTGGTGAATAACTATAGGAGGTTGAAATCTATTATTGACTAAGTTGTTTGAGTTCAGATTTTCAACACTTCTGCTACAAAAACTGCCCCAAAGACTGTTGTACAAGGTGGCGGTAACAACCCTCTTTCTTTGTTGTTCCAACCCTCTACAACTGTTGTTACACACCTGTAATGGTCCTCAAGCAGCCCTTGCACTATCCTCAAGTCTGGGCAGAAATCTGCTGCTGTTCCAGCCCGCAAGGGTTATCCCACAGACCTGTAGCAGCCTTCAAACTGCCCAGAAAGTCAGTTGTTGCCTTCTTCTTTTTCCCAGGACACTTGCAGCCCCTTCTTCCTTGCTGTGGCAGCCCTAACTTTGAAGGCTGAGTCCCCTAGGCCTAGTGACAACCCTCTCCTAGGCTGGTCGAGCCTCCCTAGGCCTGCGGCTGGCCTCTCCTAGGCTGGTCAAGCCCTCTTGCTGTGACTAGCTCTCTCTACCTGGCCGAGCCTCTCCTTGCTGCCCAAAATTCCTCCAACAGTCATTCGTTGTTCTCATTGGCTGGGCCGAGCCTTCTCCCCATCAGAACCTGCCCAAAACAAGAAAATAACAGCTGAATTGAGCTCTCTCCATGACTGGACTGAGGTCACCACACTTGTCTTCTCAAAGATAAGTGTCACAATGACCTTATGTTTCACCTCTCACCTTGATCTCCTTTTATACAACTCAAAAGGGGTGTGTGAGAATCCCTTACACAACTCAACATTAAATTAGAATAATTAATTGCTCCATGTGGGTGTGAAGCCCCAACCCAAGCCCACAAATCCCATCATCAAACCCATGAGGCCCCAACTTCATTCCAAGGGCATTTTCACTAAAACGAAAGTGTAATGTGGTGCCAACAATGATTCCCACATGCCCGACACCAAGGCCTCTTGTGGGAATACCTCCTGAAGCTACAAAACATTGGCACTCCCTCTTAACGAAGGAGGTATTCCATCCTCCATCATCTGGTAGTATCTTTGTCTCCCATACTAGAAGTAGCTTTGTCTCCCGCACTGGATCCACTACCACAACTGCTCTCCAATCCACCTAATTGACTGCTCCCTCTGTCATCGAAGCAAATCCTGTTGTATGGCATGGTCCCTTCCTGGAAGACACCCTGTTCCTAGAAGCCTCCCACTTACGAGCATCTTGCCTGGCCATCTCAACCCATGACACCTTCTTGACAGTCTTGGAAGACTCCTCTCTCCCATATGAACCTGAAGGTAGACTCCCACTAAACGGTTGACTCTCCTTCTGAGCCTGCACAACCTTCAAAGCTATTTGCTCCCTATCCACTATCACTCTGCTACTGCTGTGTCATGAGCACGCATAGGTTGGCCCTTTTGCCTATACACATTGCTCTTTCTAACTCCAAGACCACTGTTGTGTTTGAGCTAGATCCTCTGGGCATGAACAACACCTGTCCATCCCAGAACAAAACTGCATCGCCCTTCTCCTCAATCGCTGAGGTTGAGAACACACTCCTGGCACCCATAGCGCATTTGCCACTCGCAACACATATCTTGACTCCCTCTGCAATATCATTGTTCTAGATCCTTGTACTGCATGTCTGGTCCTCATACCAAGCTCCACGTACATACCTGAGTCAGACTTTGTGAAACTCTCAAACAAAATCCGATGCCCTTGTCATGTGCCGGTGGCTCCCACTGTATAAAACCATGCAATCCTCCAAGGCAAACATCCCACTTACCCAGGTCACGATCATCCAATGAACTTTTGCTCAAGTTCATCATCCAAGTCACAAAACTCTCTGTGCTGCAATTGAACCTCTATCCTCTCTCGGATGTTGTCCCAAGTTGCGGATGAACACTCAATCTAGCCCACTCTAGACCTCTACAACTCATCTCTGCAAGTTTCCTCATCCTTCTCGGTCAAATACCTCATACACTGTTGCACCTCGACAATGTGCAACTCTTTGGCCCGATGAAGACTCTATCTCATCAACTTGCCATACACACGAAGCTATCTCGTCTGTTCTAAAGCACCTGAGCTGCACCCATTGTAACTCACTATGACAAGCCACCGAAAGTCCATCCACGACGTTGGCAACCCCAACATACTGCTGTGAATCGAGCTCTCCGCCAATGTACCAAAACTCCCAACCTGCCACACCACCAAGCTGCAATAGTCCACAACTTCTCGTCTTGACAGTCAGCTCCATGTCTTCTCAATACTACTATCATGTGCAACAGTCACTATAGCTCCCTTTCAGAGCTAGCTCCTCAACACTGCTACAGCTCCCCCTCAAAGTTGTCACTTGTGTAAATAACTCAAATCCAATTGCCATCTCATAACCTCAAGCTCTGATCCCATGTTAGATTTCGAAGTCCACCCAGACTCAGGTCTGGTCTAGGTTCTCAACAACATGCACAAAATACAATTTGAACTGTGAACATAAACACACTGAGATTCCTAACCACTTAGCACAACGGAAAATAAACCAACAACTGAATCATACACAATACACAGGAATTCAATGCCCAAGATCACTTGTTCTTAAACCCAGAACAATGGGCTCCAGTACTAGGGACAATGGCCGAATTTTACATAAAGGAAAAGTACCAAAAGCACTTACAAAACACTCTTGAAACCCTCCTGGTTTCTGTGTTCAAGTTTGTTGTCTTGAGGCTGAGGGTTAGGGCATCCCTTGCCCCCTCAAACCCTCCTCTGCCTCTACAACCCTTGCACAAGTTTAGGTGAGTCCTTCCATCCTTATCCACTGTCCTTGGATGAGGTTCCTAGGCTGTTGCTAGGGTGGCAATGGAAGTCCCTTTCTTGCTACTGTCCACCACTGGGATTAGCCCCTTTCTCTGCAACTAGGATGGTTGAAACAACCCTCCACTTCTGCTACAAAAACTGCCCCAAAGACTATTGTACAGGGTGGTTGTAACAACCCTTTTTCTCTATTGTTCCATCCCTCTACAACTATTGTTACAAACTTGTAATGGCCCTCAAGCAACCCTTGCACTGTCCTCGAGTTTGGGCACAAATCTGCTACTATTCCAGCTCTCAAGGGATATCCCACAAACTCGTAGCTCACCTGCAACAGCCTTCAAACTGCCAAAAAAGTCAATTGTTTCCTTCTTCTTTTTCATAAGACACCCGCAGCCCCTTCTTCCTTATTGTGGTAGCCCTAACTTTGCAGGTCGAGTCCCCTAGGCCTAGTGACAACCCTCTCCTAGGCCTATGAATGGCCTCTCCTACGCTGGTTGAGCACTCCTCTTGCTGCAACTAGCTCTCTCTCCATGGACAACCCTCTCCTCGCTACCCATAAATTTTCCAACAGTCAACTGCTGCTCTCCTTGGCTAGATCGAGCCTTCTCCCCATCAGAATCTACCCAAAACAAGAAAATTGTAGCAAAATTGAGGCCTAGCGGCCACTCTCCATGGTTAAGATCCACTCTCCAATGCATTTACTCTAGGGTGTTTTTTTTATCTAGCAATTATAAGTTGTTTACAATAGCTTATGATTGTTGGGTTTTTTCACTCATTTCTCCAAAGCTGGAGTATTTGTATTAGTGTCTGGGCCTTAAAGTGATGCCTGAGCCTAGTGTCTAATGTATATTACCATACTAAACATCAATTTTGATACACATGGAAATACGCTAAGTCCCCCTTATGTTTTTTTTAATGTTTTCGGATAATATAAAATTTCCTGCAAAACAAGATATTTTAATTGTAATTGATGAATAATTTAAAAAAGTGGTACTAGGAGGCATCATATGCCTTAGGGATATTCATTTTCCGTCTCGAAATATCCACATTACCCATAGACCACTTTCGAGAGAAAAATAATGGTTATTAATCACTAAAAAAATAATTTCTCTCGAAATTAGCCAAATAAAAGACAATTAAAAGAAAAAATCAGGATTCCTTAAAATAAGGAAACATGTCTCCCACATGTTCCTTTTGTCTTGAGTCTTAAAGAGAGTTGTCGGATCTTTCCTAAAATGAGAAATCATTTATCCTTGAGTCGACTTGAGTCTAGCCATCGTTTCCATTTCCACTAAAGCGCTTTTCTATTTGTTTCCATTTCCACTTAAGGCAAGTCGCATGAACCAACTCACATGCTTTCTGGAATAAGAAACATCCACCGTTTGCTTTCACCAGTCGAATTAACTCATCCTTTTTGCTTTTACCACTCACCATCCACCTAAACCTTTCCCATCTTTTTGCTTTCACAATTTGCCATTCACTCAAGGATGACTCGCCTTCTCATTTAGGAAACTCTAACCATTCACTTGGCTATTTAATAGAGGCGACCTACCTCTTGTATGTAGTTGGAGCTTTGGGAAGACACACTATCATTGTATTGTATCATACTTTTGCTATTGAGATTGAATAAAAGGCTCTGGAGGTCTATGAAGGAGTGTTCCAATGTGTGAATGTCAATTGTTGATGGTGCTACATTCATGAGGTGATATTATTTGAGTTATGTGCATGTTGCTTTGTTAAATTTGGCTTAAGAAGAATATTGTTATTCCATAAGGTTGAATTTGTCAACTTGGTTGCATGTGCAAATTCTGCAATTCATTTGCTTGAGAATCTCTTTCATTTCATAAAGGTTTCGGTTGACTAATATGTTTTGCATAAGATCTCTTGAAGGCGTTTCCAAATATTTAACAAGTTGATGCAAGTATTGTTGGATTAAAACATCTCATTTTGCTTGGAGATGTGGATGGGTTTGGTTACACTTTCTGCAAGCTCCAAGATCTAAGAAGCAACATAGTTCCTCTTCACTATTTCTAAGACTCATTTTCCAAGTCCTCTTTCTCAACGAGTTGTGTCTTCCTCTCTTACTCAAGAAACTTCTTTAAATTTTCTTCTCCTTTGGTTACTAGCTTGCATGCAAGGAAGTATTTGACTCATTAAAGATAAATTCAATCCTAAATCTGTTGCATGCATGTATTAAGATTAGATCTAAAGCTTAATTGAAAGAATATCATCTTTTATCTAGATCTAGTCCATTTTTGCATTGTTTTAGCTATTATTTCATAGTAGGATCTTGAGGCTAGTAATAGGCAAATTTGTTTGAGCTTTCAAATCATTTATTCGGCAATTATAGAGTGCTTTACTTGCTGATTTTAAATTAACACAAAAGATCCTAAGGAGGCTAGCTTTCTAGCTCTCACTCCTTCGTTACTTTGCTTGCTTTAGCCTAGATTTACGTACTTAATTTTTGCATATTTTTTGAATTGACCAAGACACTTCCCAAAGTGTTTTTGGCCATTTTTCAAGCTAATAACTTGTTGTTTTCACGCAGAAGTAACAGGTACAAGGGGAGGCTCCACCCAATTTTCTAGGATTAAACCTTTTTCAAAAGCCCTGAGAGTTGTCGGGAACCTCTTAGATCAATTTTTTACTTTAAAAAAACATTGTAAGCCTTGGTCTTGCACTTTAAAAGATCAAGAGCATCCCAAAAAGAAAGTAGTGTAGAAGTTGAATAAGTTTGCGAGCCACAAAGCTCGTGTTTTCTTCGTTTCCCCCACTCTAAGGGGAAACATGTGTTGGTGTAATTTTTTGGCTTCGAGGTTGTTTCTCGTTTTGTTCACTTAACATTTTCAATTATACTTGCATAAAAAGATAAAGGAACTCACATCATTATATTTTAACTCTAAAAAATCAACCACAACAATCGTAGAATAGTTCCATTTTGTAGAATACTAATTGCTAGACTAGTTCCTCTTTTGCAATGATTTGGAATAAACCTTAGTTACTCAACCGCGTATGCAAGCCCGTTACTACTTTCGAGTGGTATTCTGTGACCCAAAAATGGACTTGAGTAACGCATGCTAGTTTTAATTAGGGAAATTTGCCTTATTGTGCTATATGTCTAAGGCCTCTACATCTGGGTGGAGTGTGTTAAGTAAAGGAGGATACTCATTAATGAGATCCATTATCTCATTTGTTGGACCTACGACACACCCAGTCGACATGTCTATAAGATTGTTGAATAGCGAGTAAGGTAGGCGAAATACACTTTGCACACAAAGAGTGGTGACCCCGACTTTAATCCCCACTTCACAGTTTCAAGACTTACTTAATATTCCCAAATCCCATAATAAAATACTCAAGATAAAATAAATGCGGCATTATTCAAAACATCACATTTACTTTTCCTGCACTGGTATTTACTTTCATCTATCTGATTGGATTATTTTACTTCAAAATCATTTACTATTCAAATCATCTATATTTGGAGTATGTTATAAATGAGAATGACTCGTTGCATGTATTGACAGGGTGTATCCTCTAATTATATTTGAGTCAAATATCGATGTTATAAATCTTGTTTCATCACATTAACTCCTAGAAGTTGCTTTTATCATTCTTAGATTAAAAGCCTTAGATTATTTTCTTAGGGACTACCCCCCTTGGCTTCGATAGGAGTTGGCCTAGACAGAGAAGTTGAGAGTAGAGGTGACAGTATCTCAACTTGAAACTTGCCCCCAAGGTTGCACCTAGTGGATTAAGATTTCTCCATGCTAACCCGAGGTGCAAATTAGGCGGCAACAAGCAGCAAAGCCGCTATGCTTATGGGAAGGATTCGTTCATTTAAAGAATCCTTCAAAATTGAGCTTCAAAAGAATATAAGTTTTAGTGAGAACTTTGTAGATAAATTTGCCAAAAGACTCAATGAAACGAAGGATTATAAGAAGCAAAAAGAGAACCTCCCCTCAAATAGTAGGCTAAAGCAGATAAGAGGGGGACGGGATAGCAGAATTGATGTATTACAACAATTGATTGAAACATGTGATGTACTAGAGCATAGGAGGAGACGAGTATTTTTCAAAGTAGTTGACTCCATGAAAAGTTTGGAGAGCCCTTCCCTCATGCAAGATGATAAAGTCCTTACCAAAGAAGAATTTGAGGCAAAATTAAACATAGCCAAGATTGACCTAGGTACAAAATTTGATAGCCTCACGAAGTTCATAGAGACGAAAATAAGAAAATGACTCACAAAGTTTGTCATGGGCAATGTACATTATAACTCTATGGCCAAAAAATAGTGTGGTGCCCTAGATGGCATTGAAGATGAAATATTTTCACTAGGGGTAAAAGAAGAAATTACTACGGGCCCACTTCATGATTACGCCAAGGAATGGGTAGATTAAGCTATTGCTGCAGTTTTTAAAGCCACATGAATATAAGACAGTTAAGGCACTTAGGTTTTATTGAGAACCATTGGCAAGCTTGGAGAGACTACATAAGGAGGGTTCTTCAACAAAGAGAGGGCTCACTTCATAGCATATTTTTCCCCTCCTAATTTTGTAAGTGAGAGCCATCCATGATTTTTCTTTCCCTTGTATTCTTCTGGCTATGTTCTTTTCCATTTGATTTAAATACGTGTTTACACTGCGAAAACTAGGCACAAACCATCTCTTCTTTTCCTCTGCCTCCAGGATTTCCCTAATATTCCAAGTAAGTGGGAGCCCCATCCCTACTCACGAGAGAAAATGCTTTTCAATCTCCGTTTAAATATTAATCATAGGAATTGTGTTGCGGTCTATGAGCCCTGTTATCCCCGATATCTAGGGATAACTAGGAGATCATGTCTCGAGGCCCACATGGTCCTAGACATAGAGTGTCAAGAGCCGGATTGACTTGAGCATGGCCCTGGAGGGCCCATCTCTCTTCTTCTTCGTCAGATTTGTCCTGTCAGCAGTAGCAGTTTCCATCACCACCGACCTGGGCTTGCATCGGAGAGGACTCTTGCTCCGAGGTATCATGGTATGTGTCATATTTGATTGTTATAACCTTCTTATATATGCATTAGTTTCCATTCATTTCTGATGACTGCTTGGATCTTACACTAATCCACTTGACCATTGTTGGGGTGATTGATGGGGTAACTTAGCAAGCTGATATTCATGGGTTTTGGTTAGCCACCACGGAGGATTTGCAGAGCCATCGTCCGCTCCCACCATCTTTTATCATTTTACATCTTATACCCCACTCATCCATCCCATTCCCCTAGTCCGGCCATTAGGATGACCTTTGAGGGTTACACTTTGTCTTGTGGGAAGAAGGGGCTAAAGGCCCAGGGGGTAAAAGCAGCTGGTAAAAGATA
>JASDQU010228794.1:0-17217 GCA_032191745.1 Picea mariana | reverse complement strand
GCTCATTCTTAAGAGGCAAGCTGCAACTTACCAGTTGGAGAGAGGGAGAAGAGTGGCACATCTTTTGGAGAGGACTATTTGTATTGGTTTGAGTTATCTCTTGACATTGTATTGGCAATTTATGATAAGGAAGTTTTTGCTGGGTTTTCTTCCCCTAGAGGGTTTCCCAGGATAAATGCCGTGTCTCTTGTGAATGTGTATTTCTCAGTGATCTTGTTCTTATGTTGCTCTTATCTATTGAAATGCAAAGAACTATAATAATGACATAAACATTAACACACAAGATGTTAGAAAAGACCTTCAAGCACATGTGTGGGGCTTCTTTGCCCTGTTATCCCCCACTTTCAGGGATAACTAGGAGATCATGTCTCGAGGCCCACAGGTCCTAGACATGGAGTACTGAGAGCACAATTGACTTCAGCATGGCCCTGGAGGGCCCACCTTTTCTCTCTTCCAGCATCTTTATCCTGTCAGCAGCAACAACAACCTCCACCACCATCGGCTTGGTCTTGTGTCAGAGAGGGTTCTTGCTTCATGAGGTAATTAGTTCAGGTATCATGGTATGTGTCACTTTGATCATCAAAACCATTGAATGTATGCATCTGATTCCTTTTATTTCTACCAACTGCTTGGATCTTACACTTGCCCACTTGACCATGTTTTGGGGATTGACAGGATGTCCTAGTAAGCCTGTGTTTGTTGGTTTTGGTTAGCCACTGGGGGTTGTCTCTGAGAAGCCATCGTCCGCTCCCTTCACAGTTTCACTTTCTCATCTTGTTTCTCGCTCACCTGTCCCATTTACACTTGTCTGGGCACTGGGTTGACCTATTTCTAGGGTTGCACCTTATCTAGTGGGAAGAAGGGGCTAAAGGCCTAGAAGGTAAAAGCAAGCTGGTAAAAGATAAAAGCCTAAGAATAAAACCTCGAGATGCTTTGCCCAGGGATCTCCGAGAAAGCAATAAAAGGCTTCTTAGCAAGAAACAAGAGGGACCCTAAAAAATAATAAAAACAAGACTTAACCAGAGGATAGGGGTTCTCATCACGAGCCAGCCTATAAGGTCCATGGGTACCTAGCAATATGACATTGTCATCAGCTGGTTACCACGCCAGGGCAGTGACCTTTGGTTGCATGGCCAAGGGAAAGGGGGTCTCATCACGAGCCAACCTTTTCATTTCTGTGNAAAGGCTTCTTAGCAAGAAACAAGAGGGACCCTAAAAAATAATAAAAACAAGACTTAACCAGAGGATAGGGGTTCTCATCACGAGCCAGCCTATTAGGTCCATGGGTACCTAGCAATATGACATTGTCATCAGCTGGTTACCACGCCAGGGCAGTGACCTTTGGTTGCATGGCCAAGGGAAAGGGGGTCTCATCACGAGCCAACCTTTTCATTTCTGTGAAAGTACTTGTGGGTAACGCTGTCACCACTGCTCACCACGCCAGGGCAGTGTCCCCTGATTATCTCTTGAGCAAAAAACGAAAAAAGCAATAAAAAATGAAATGACAAAAAGAATAAAAGGCATGAATGGGCTTGGAAAGAATTGCATCCATGACAGGTACAACTCGCCTTCTACAAAGGCACCCACAGGTAACACATTGCATCCTCAGCCTGCACCCACTTGCTTGGACATCCCTTGACCACTTCATCCACTTACATGGCCTAGAAGAGGTCTCTTCCGGGAACTTCCCTTATTCAGTGGACACTAGCCCAATAGGATGCCTTGCCCTTTTCCCAGACTTGTATAATAGGTTTGTGTAACGCCTTTGAGCTATTGACTGATCTATTAGGGGTTTTATGCATATGTCTATTAATATTGATGATGAAATGTGATTGACATTGATGTGATCCCTGTGACTGACGAGCCCATGGAGGGCGTAGCTTTTGATGTGCAGGACCATGCCCGACGGACAGGTACCATCTTGGACCGGTACACATCGGGAGATGATCAGTTCGGACCTCCATGGGGCTGAAGAGCCCATCAGGTGGATATTGAGACCCCATCAGGGGGCAGATACATGATATAGATGGATCTGGAGCTTTGCACCAGAGGAGAAGAGGACGTTCCACCAGAGGCACCCTGACTGAGCTTGATCTAGGGGGGATGACCCTTTCTCAGTGGAACGTTGGCCTTGGGAGGCCTAGGACGTCACCATATTGACCATGACGTCACCCAACATCATGGACGTTTTGGGAGGCAGACTAGGCAAAAGTGGCACGTGTGGCAGGTCGGAGAAGCCCAAGGAGGGCTAATGTTTTGCTCCAGGATGCCCCATTTGCCCAAAAAGGGGCTAACGTCTCCCTTGGAGGAGCTTTTACTCTCTTTTCAGCTTGATTTAGGATTTAATTTGACAATTTAATGTAAAACAATATGATTTTGGTATTTTGGCCTGGTCGGCCTTTTACATGACCTGAAAAGTAAAATTAGGTCATGATATTGTATAAATGGAGGATTTTCTCCTTCATTTTTTCATCATCACTCATTCACTCCATAAGGAGGTCTGAAATTTGCGCCCTATCTTGGGTATTTGGCTGATTAAGTGAGGCGCACTTGTTGAAGGAAGACATTTTTGACATTCTATGGTGTTTCTCTTGAAGGAAGGTCTTACAACTAGGGTTTGCATGGTTATTTCTTGGTGAATTGTAAGTATTTTCTGCAAAACTTCTTGATTGAATGGTTGTAGTTTAATTTCTTGCATGTGTTTATGAATATTGCTAAATCAATACCTTAGGGGACAAGCACACAAGTATGTCATTGTCTCATGTCCCCTGATAGAGAAATCTTTAGCCATTGTTGAGGAAAGAAAGAGCCTAGCCATAGCTACACCTCTATTTCCTCTTCCTTTTTGCTAGCCGTACTATTTTGAAGCCAAGAAGAGTGAGACATCCTTGGCCTAGGTTCACTACACTAGGGTTGTACTCTTTCTAGGGTTTGTTGGAAGGCCTTGCTGTAGCAACACCTTATCTCATCAAACCCTCTTGTTTTGGTTGTATACTTTATTTTTGAGCTAGCCGTTTTGCTGGGAAGGAGGAGAGAGCACGAGGCCTTGCTGTAGCAACACCAGAGTGAGCCTCTCTCCCCTAGGGTTTTGATTTTGAGGCCTTGCCTTAGCAACACCTCAAAACTCTTCCCTCTAGTCCTTGAAATTTGCCATCCTTCAACTCTTGCGTCCTTCACCTTTGACTCTATTAAACCCTAAGGCACTGATCTAAAGTCCTCCAACGTTGAAGTGAAACATTGATCACAACACTCTCAAAACTCTTTGAATTTCAAACCCTAACTATTCTAACCTTAGTTGCCAACGTCATCATTGGTTATTTCATCTTTAAAGCAACAACGTTTGGTTTTAAAAGCAGTTGAATGATGGTTTAAGCATTAATTGAATAAGGTGTTGATTGGTTACATTGAATGCTACATTGTTCTAATATTTATTGGTGAAGTGTTATAACTTTTCATTGCTATTGATAAACATTGACTTCGTCAACATTTATTGCCATATTGCTTATATATTTATTAGATAGTCTTATGAAGTACTAACCCATTGAATAGCTTGCACATATTAGTTTGCTGTTGCTTTGTTCCAGGCAGGTATACTTCTTTGGGGGTTTTACTTCTTTATTGGCCTTTGGCTAGACTATCTGTTTGGGTGGTGACTTGTGAAGGGGGAAAACCTTATCTTGGTCTTATTAGCCTTTTGCCTCTTCAAAACCCCAGGTCACCGGGGATGTCTCCCCTGGGCCTAACCTCCCTAAAGAGAAAGAACCATCCCATTGTGGTGACATTGGGTGGGATTGGTTCCTATTATGCCAGTTTGGTCTTCTATCCTATAGCCTTTTATCCTAGCTACAAACTGTGCGATAACATGCCCTATTAGGGTTAAATATCAACAATTAACTGTAAATCCTTGGACAAAAATGTTTAGAAAATGAAAATAAACCGTGAACTTCGCACTAGACAATGGATAAATATTTTTTGACGGTATATCTTTTATATTTTTTGTATTTTTATATTTTATATGACATTAAAGAAAATGATTGATTTTTTTATGGTTGGTTGTTGGAAGTTAATCTTAGTGCCTTGTCTCCACTTGCACTTAGGGATTATGGGGTCAAGAAGTATGCCCCTCTAAGAATTGATTATCCAATGTCTATGGATTAGAAGGAGAGATTAGGGCCTTAAGGCTAGTAGTCCCTTGTCTAATCAAGACAAACCATGAAAACCAAGGCTCTACAAGAAGGGTTTCCTTAAGGCCTTCACCAACAAGATCAACAAAAGGCTTGAAAGAATACGTAAAACCCTTTCCAAGGAGCATAAAACTACTCAAGACAAGAGATAATTACTTACCAAATCATTTTAGGGAAGATGGAAGAGATACAAACCCTAGACGTCCTCCCTCCAAGCAATTGATGACTCCTCATGGATCGATCTTGCTAATTTTAGTAGAATCTTGAACATTCATAATAGTCCTTGAAGAAAGAAGAATAACCAAGAAAGAAAGAGCTCCAAGAATTCACACCAAGAAACACCAAGTAAAAGATCTTCTATTAATGGTTTCAAACGATCTTCAACAATTCACAACAATTTGGAATGAGAGGAGTGCTTTTATTTATAGATGAGGCTCACAACTCCTTCCCATTCTTTATTCCCCAAAATTAGGTTAAGGAATCAAGCAAAAGTTACTTGTCATCCACACAACTTGGAGACTAAGTTAAAAAATACAATTAAATGATATATTACATGTTTAAAACCCTCACAAAAGGGTGATGTCAAGCTTCTAGGAAGGCCGATTTGGCTCCAAGGTACAACATTCCACTTGAAAGTGACTTGGGGGGCCTCAAAATATGGCAAGGAAATTTCCTCGGCCATCCTAACTCCAACGTCCACCTCTAAAAGAGAGGACGACCTCTCCCAAAGTCAAATAGAAGCCCTCTATAGTGGATGGCTTCCTCAATCTGGCCAACAATTCATCAAAAGGTGATAAAAAATTGCATTGACGTTATAAGGKGTGAGTGCCATGTCATGTCCTCCAAGTGAAAGTCTATTAAGTGACCTCCACATCATCCAAGTGGCTCAAATAAAACCCCACGACTGTCATAAAGTGCCYCGAGAGAGGTCGACCTCCTTTAGTGAGCAAAAACACTTTAAAAAAGTGCCAAAGGAGGGGGGTSTTCTATCATTTGACACATGGCAAGTGTAGAGGTGGTTCATGTGAAGGTAAATAGCATGTCTATGCCTCGAAGAGTGTGTGACCAATGCCTCAAAATCCGTGATATGCCTTCAAACCCGTGACCCTACCTCGAGAAATGTGAAACTGGATAATCATGTGCAGAATCATMTCCAAGGGMTCATGACCAAAATGTGGCACATACATTAGAAAAAGAGGGTCCATGTGGGGTAAAATAGGTGTGCTAAACCATGGGTGTGACAACCCTTACAAAGCGCAATCACCTTTTACATAGAAAAAGAATAAGTGAATGGTTAGGACTTGACAAATCATGTATCCTAGCAGATCCACCTCAGAATGCCCACATACCTACCTCGGACATAAATGCCCAACTTAGAGGGAGTTACCACCTCCAAGGGATAGTCGACCGAAGCAATAAAACCAAACAACCTGAGAATGGGGACTAAAAAGACATGCCATGACCATCCACCTGAGGGGATCTGGGCAACTTCTAACGAACAATTGTACATCAAGTCATCCCATCATGGCCACATACAAAGAAATCATCACACTTTGGGCCCATCAGAGTGGTCACATCTCGTGAAAAAGTGTAGGGTACATTGCAGAGAATCTGGGGTGTAACACACCACCATGTGTAATTATTGTAATTTGAACTTGTGGTCCTAGTGGATGTTAAAATCATTTATGGCACACCTTTAATTGTTCGCCGTGGGCCATATTGGTAGTTACTAGTTAGTGAGCATCTTAGTGGGTCGGTGGGTCCCATGTATTAAGGGTCGGGGGTAGGTAATCTATCATTTATTTGAGGCTCTTGCCTCATATGGATACATATTGTGAATTACTCTTATATACTAATTAAATGATATATTACATGCTTAAAACCCTCACAAAAGGGTGACGTCAAGCTTCTAGGAAGGTCGATTTGGCTCCAAGGTACAACATTACACTTGAAAGTGACTTGGGGGGCCTCAAAATATGGAAAGGAAAATTCCTCAGCCATCCTAAATCCAACGTCCACCTCTAAAAGAGAGGACGACCTCTCCCAAAGTCAAATAGAAGCCCTCTATAGTGGATGGCTTCCTCAATTTGGCCAACAATTCATCAAAAGGTGATAAAAAAGTGCATTGACGTTATAAGGGGTGAGTGCCATGTCATGTCTTGCAAGTGAAAGTTAGTTAAGTGACCTCCACATCATGCAAGTGGCTCAAATAAAAGCCCACGGCTGTCATAAAGTGCCCCGAGAGAGGTCAACCTCCTTTAGTGAGCAAAAACACTTTAAAAAGTGCCAAAGGAGGGGTGCGTTCTATCATCTGACACATGGCAAGTGTAGAGGGGGTTCATGTGAAGGTAAATAGCATGTCTATGCCTCGAAGAGTGTGTGACCAATGCCTCAAAATCCGTGATATGCCTTCAAACCTGCGAGCCTACCTCGAGAAATGTGAAACTGGATAATAATGTGCAGAGTCATCTCCAAGGGCTCATGACCAAAATGTGGCACATACATTAGAAAAAGAGGGTCCATGTGGGGTAAAATAGGTGTGCTAAACCATGGGTGTGACAACCCTTACAAAGCACAATCACCTTTTACATAGAAAAAGAATAAGTGAATGGTTAGGACCTTGCAAATCATGTATCCTAGCAGATCCACCTCAGAATGCCCACATACCTACCTCGGACATAAATGCCCAACTTAGAGGGAGTTACCACCTCCAAGGGATAGTCGACCGGAGCAATAAAACCAAGCAACCTGAGAATGGGGACTAAAAAGACATGCCATGACCATCCACCTGAGGGGATCTGGGCAACTTCTAACGAACAGTTGTACATCAAGTCATCCCATCATGGCTACATACAAAGAAATCATCACAATTTGGGCCCATCAAAGTGGTCACATCTCGTGAAAAGTGTAGGGTACATTGCAGAGAATCTGGGGTGTAACACACCACCATGTGTAATTATTGTAATTTGAACTTGTAGTCCTAGTGGATGTTAAAATCTTTATGGCACACCTTTAATTGTTCGCTGTGGGCCACATTGGTAGTTACTAGTTAGTGAGCATCTTAGTGGGTCCCATGTATTAAGGGTCGGGGGTAGCTAATCTATCATTTATATGAGGCTCTTGCCTCATTTGGATACATATTGTGAATTACTTTTATATACTAATTGATTATTTGGGTATCAAGGATACATGCAACATTATTGTTGTTCTGGGTTGTTCATGACTTCATTGTGAGGAGATTCTGATTTCTTAATGGCTCTTATGTTTTTACTTCAACATGGTATCAGAGTTGAGGGATTGAATCTTCCCTACCCTGACTACTTGCACTCAAGATTGCTATAGAGTTCATTAGCATCAAACAATCCAAAGAGGATGTGAAGCATTGTTGATCTTTTGTAGAACCATTCCAAGAAAAAGAGGCCTCCGTTCTAAGCTTGGTTTCAATTATTTTTGAAAAGGTCGATTTTTTCCCACAGTTCTCTTGTAGGAATTTTTTTGTGGACATGTCAGATCTGTGCGTCTTGTCTATTGCTGGTTATGCCCATGTCTGGTTAGCTGGAAATAGACTTCTGTTTGTCTTGTTCTCCCGTGCAGTCTGAATTGGTGTATCCAACCAAAGTCGCCTAATACCAATAAGAGTAGTGCAACAGAATGCCCTAGCAACAGGATCTGCAATGCAGCTCAGAAAACCCCTAGCATAAAAAACAGTCCTGGAAAAAAGGCAAATCTAAGATCACAAGACCACAAACAATCCACGAAAAGTAGGGTTTGATTTGGGATTCCATCAGGAAGCAGGTCTGCATACAATGCAACTCTCTTCATTAATTTAAACAATGATAAGAGTGTTACTCTATCATCTGGGATGCAGTTAAGTATTCAAGAATTATATCTTGTTAGCAAAATTTTCTAGAGAAATAAAATATACCTAAAGCATAAAATTGTTTAGAATGTTAAGATATTGAATTCCTATGCTTGGCAATTGAGTTTATGGACTTGGATTGTAATATATATGTAGCAGAGATTTTATGTGTGCCAATGGGTAACATAACATCTAATAACTTTTGAATCTAACTTCACCTATGATGTACCATCTTTGTATATTGGTTTCTGTTAGAGAGTGAATCCACTTGAAGTTATGAGTTTGGAAATGACAATGCAGCAGAGCTAATTAAGAAATAATGTGTGTGCACGACTTAAATAAATCGGAGAAAAGAAAGAATAATCACAACCACATTCATGAGAACACATGAATCATTATTGAAGCCCTTATTGTACTCACAATCTATTATGCTATATGGTAAACTTTTTTGGTTTATTTTTTATTTTATTTTTGTAGCATATTTAATATTACGACATGGAGGAAAGCCAATCAATATTTTGTAAGTTATAGAAGGATACCTATAACTTCTGACTAAAAACATTTCTTCTTTGCTTTTGTAGGCTTTATATGGTACGGGGAAAGATTTATGAACTTCTTGTGAATTGCATTCCTCCTGAAGTGGTTCTCAAGGTGTGTTTTGAAATTCACCAGATGTTACTTGGGTTATTATTCAAACTATGTTTCTTTCTTGTTCTTCTAGATATTGGGGCAAAGCTTGTTTCTTGTTTTAGTGCATCATGATACTTTGAGACATTCATTCTCCCTCTTGTTATTTGTTTTATCAATCACTCAAACAGAGATTGTTGTTCGAATTGATGAAGAGGTTGGACTCTGAATTGAAACATGAAGTTTGCCACTGGGCTGCTTATTATGTAAGTCATCGTATTCTTCAAAATGTAGGCTGAATATTTTTTCACAAAGTGCATTCTTTCCTTTTTAAATTCCTGGCTTCATCCTTCTTGGTCTTGCAGGTCAGCACTGACGATACTTGCCTTTGATAGTCAATGTTAATGTTCAAAGTTCCTTTCATGTAACATTGAATATTTTCTATTATGTATGATTTTCTATCGCAGGAACATAGGATGCGTCTTGGACAGAAAGCAATATTTCACCTGGAAGGTACTTGATTCTTTGAATATACTACCTGATTGCTTATGGTGTAAAGAAAGTTTCTCAAAACATCGCCATATACAATTTTCATTTTCAGTTTCCTCTTTTTAAGTACTATTTGTTTAGTGAGCGCCATTAAGTACTCACGTGCCTAGCGATTACATATAAACTTCTTTCCCCTGTCTTGATTTCAAAGCTTAATTCATTAACCATACCAAATTATTTTATGTGTTGGAACATATCACTCAGGCATCACGACTAGGTCACTGTGTAATACCTCCTCCACTTCAATATGCAATGAAGGGTATGGTTAGTGTTATCACAGGTTTTAGCAAAGCTCTTCACAAGATGCCAAGCTTGTGTAACAATTAGAAATAGTTGTTACTGTCACCTAGACAAGTATTTCCCTCGTTTTAGTGATGGATGAAAATCCATCACAAGGGAGGCTTCCCTTGTGACATCAAAGGATGCTATAGCAAGCTAGAAGCAAGTCTATGGTCCCCTATCTTGGTCACCTCAAAATGATAGGCTAAGTCTAGGGAAATGTGAAAGGTTTAGAAGAGCTTGGATGAGGTAGTTGGTTGACATGTGTAGGATAAGTTTATCAATGCTTATAATGACAATTACCAAGTCTAACAAATGAGCAGTCAACCTTAGAACACTAGCTATCAAGTGAGAAGGCTGTTGTAGCAAAATTGCAGCAGTAAACAATGATTATACCAGCTAAGAATGTTTTATAACAGAAGCAAGAAATCATCCTTCAAAAAATGTAAATAAATTCTTAAAATATAGGCCTTAACAAGTGGAAGAAGATCCAAGTGTTCAACAATGGTTTTAGCCTTCTTAAACCCAATATTAAGTAAGTTATCAACAATCCAATCAAGCCCTAATGGCTGTAGCAAACATTTATTACAGCAGCAATAAAATTATAAGTTTGCCAAGCGTTGGATTAGATTGGGGGTGGAAGAGTAGTTGGGCATCCAACTACCAAGTTATTCTGAGAGAGAGGTGAAAGGTTTGTGTTTTATACCACTTTGTGAGCTTAGGACTAGTGTTGTTTTTATCTCTTTGGGAAAATGGAGTCAAGCCACACCTTGAATTTGGACTTAGGTGGCCAAGAAGAGTGAAGATTTGAAACCCTAAGGTCATAGACTCATAGGCTTAGGATCAAACCTTGCAAGAAACAAACTCAAGGTGCAAAGACTTATGGACCTTAGGTGTCGTGTTCCTTCTACTAAGATGCCTAATTCTTGATCCAAGTGAAACTAGATCAAAACCCTAAGGTGCAAAGACTAATGGACCCTAGGATCTTGAAATAGCTAAAGACTAACTCTAGGGGGACAAAGACTTATGATCCCTAGAACAAGGTCTTTAAATGCTTTAACAAATCAAGATGAATGAAATAAGGAGGAGAATAAAGACGTATAACCCCTCCTAGGGTTTCAAACAAGAACCTAACATACACGATAACATGCAACTTGACAATTTAACATAGCATTTATCACAATATACCATGAACAAACACTTAAACTTGAAGAAGAAGACTTACTCATCCACGTTCCTATGCATGAAGAAACCCTAATTCAAGATCATCCATCCAAAATAAGAGAAAGCATCCACAAGATCACTACTCCAAAGGTGCGCACAAGTACTCTAAAGCGAAAAAGAGAAGAATAAAGCAATAGAAGTGTTGTATCACAAGTGATGAGTTGTGTTTTGATACAATGGAACGCTCCTTCTATATATGAGGTAACCAATCACATATATCCACATAAATGTCTAAAACAACAATAAACCCATGATGCAAGTGGGGCCAACCCCTCAAGTAGCCTCTAACACTAGATACTCATGCTAAAACTGAAGATTTTCCAGGTCCTATCAAGCTGCCAACTGGGTCTGTCTTTCACCTTAGGTTGGCTCTAAGTTTAAACTGTCTTGTGAAGGTTTTGCTGCTGTTTTAGGACAGCCAACAATTCAGGAACTTCTTGCTGATTTGTTATGGTTACATTTGCAATTTAGGTGCTCTAGCATGTAGTTTTAGTCACCAAGGGTTAACACATGCATACCAAAATAAATGTAACACACCTAAAGATCTTTACAACTGAAAATAAGCAGATCTAACACACATAAAATTATACACAGGTATTTTTGGTCAACATGACCCTCGATAAAATTCCCTCGGGGAAAACAGTGTGGAATATATGTCTATATATGAGGAGAATAGATGGTGGAATACAACAAGTACAAAATATAGATGAACTTGATACAATAGCAGCTTGATCCAAGCTGAAACATAATTCCAAATGTAGCAGGTGCGCCCCTCATAAATGCTCCCAAATCCACTGAATCTGCTGCAGATGCAAACTGTGAGCTCTGAATGGAAAACCCCTCCACAGTACTCTGATACTAGTGTGTGCCCTCCCTCTGAAACTGATCCCACTGCAATATGACAGGTGTAAGTCCTCCCCATTGCTGATGCGCCCTCCTCAACAAGTGCGTCCTCCTCAACACTGGAAGCTCCTCAACAAATAAACAAGGCTCCAAGCCTGATGCTTCTCTCCATGAAAGCATGTGCCCAAGCTAGCCTCACTTGGTGCTTCAAACCTCATCTCCAAGCTCTCTCTCAAACTCTCCAAGTGAGCAAATGAGTGAATCTCATAAATGCACTATACCCTCCTTTAGCTTCCTTTGGCCAAGCCTTAAAAGATCAATGGCCTAGATCCAATCTAGCCAAGTCTAATCAACGGGTGAGATCTAATCCAAAAATCTCACTAAGGAAACCCACTTTCCTTAGTTGCTTTATGTCTATTAATTCACCCACTTTGTGAATTAATTGTCACTTTATGACTTAAGTGACATATTTCACTTTTGACTTAAATCTCCTTAGTCAAAGTGAAATTAGAATCATAAAGTAAAGTACACGAGTAATAGTCTCCCCCTTTGTGTTTAGGGACTCATAAACACATGGGGACCACTTTCCAAGGTACCCAAATCTCAACACCCCCTCTTACCAAGGAAAGTGCTTGTCACCACCAATCTCATCCTTGCAGAGGACATGGTTGCCTCCTGGCATATACTCGGTGAGTATGGCTGTACCCTGATCACTAAAAGTAGTCTCTGTCACAGATTTTCTCAATCTGCGTGATCTATAGATGGAAGTGTCTCTCCACCTATCCAAGATCACCTAGATCTCGACATCACACCAAAGATCTCCACCTTGGTCTCCCACCAAGGATTTCCATCTCTTGGCGTCTCACCAAGAGTCTCCCCCTCTTGGTATCTCACCAAGAGTCATCAACTTGGCCTCTCGCCAAGTAATTTCCACCTGAAGTGGATGCAGAACCTGATCTGCCCGTCTCAGAAGCCAAGTGAGGCTCAAGTCTCTGTGGCGCCTTGCCGTTCCTCCTCATCAATCTCTGATGCTCTAAAGTTGTAGTACCAACTCTCTGTTTGCTCGGCGACTCTGAGACTGAAGCTATCCTGGGTGGACCAGTCACCCACTCTGACCAGTCACCCACTCTGATGATGTCCAAGGACACTGAGTCTGATCTCCCTCTAAATCACTGTTGTGAGTCAGTCGGTCCTCCTCAACTCTGTCTCCCCATCTAATGCTAGATGGTGTAACAACAGACAAAGTAGTCACGAATGCACACTCTCTCGCAAACTTCTCACTAAAATCTATCTCCTCTGTTGTCGCTGCTGACCCATCCTACTGCTTCTTCTTCTTCTTGGGACATTGTCCTGCATAGTGACCCATCTCTCCACAAGCAAAGCATCTCACTATGCTCATGTCTCTCTTCTACCCATTGTTGCTGCTCTCTCCTTTCTGTGGTGGGGCCCCAAATGTGGGACCCTGCCGACCTCCCCGACCGGTCTTCTTCTTGCCCTTTGTCCAAAGAGCAAGGTCCTTATCACCCAGAACTGACTGCTACTGTTACTGCTGCTGCTGTTGAGAAGCCTCTGCCACTAGTCTAGTCTCCTCCTGGACAAAGTCATCCCACATCCTCTCCCATGTAGGCATAACCTCCCTGGCAATAATGCCGCGAACGAATGGACCCCATGGTTTGGTAAAGATGTTCAAAGCTATCCTCACCATAGAGTTGGGATCCACCACTTCTCCGACGACTCCAAGCTCGTCTCTGATTTGGGTGTATCTACCAAGGAAAGAAGTAACCAACTCATCCTCGAGCATGTGAATGCCCCTCAGTCGATCATGAAGAACCAACTTCCGGTTCTCATTAGAGCTCTCATACAACTTGCATAGAGATGTCCACATCTCATATGCATAAGTCTTCCCAGTCAAGTGGGGAATGATATGATCCCTCACTGCATCAAAAATGGTCCTCTTTGCCTTGTTGTTCCTCTTCCTGAAATTTGCCAACAAGACGGGGGCAGTAACAGGAAGAACCGGAACAGGCGCCTCAACTATATCCCATAGTTCGAGGTCCTCTAAGACAAAGACGATCCCTGCCTTCCAAGGAGACCAATTGCTAGCCCCGGTTAGCCTGTCCTCCACATGCATCTGAGATACTGACATCACTGCCAAACTGCGCTCACTCTGATGCTCCAACTGTAAAGGAACGCTGCCTCACTCCTGTCAACACAGGTGTGAAAAGAGGCAAGCGAACACCAACCTCACTCCTAGCAAATAGGTGTGAAAAGAGGTCGTAAACTACAACCTCACTCCTGTCCACGCAGGTGTGAAAATAGGCTGTCCACAAGTGTCAAAAATCAGCCCACTAGCTGTCCACAAACTCTGTCAACAAGCTGTCCAAAATCTGCCTTGAACTGTCCAACTGGCACTATCTGAGAGTTACTTTCAAATCTGAATTTTACTCACTGTTTTGGACTGTAAACTTGCTGTCCAAAAACAGCCAATAGATCTGATTTAAACCCCACAAAACTGCCCATAAAAATGCTCAAAAATCAGCAAGTCTAAGCCACCATTGGCTCTGATACCATGAAGATTTTCCAGGTCCTATCAAGCTGCCAATTGGGTCTGTCTTTGACCTCAGGTTGGCTCTAAGTTTCAACTGTCTTGTGAAGCTTTTGCTGCTGTTTTAGGACAGCCAACAGTTCAGGAACTTCTTGCTGATTTGTTACGGTTAGATTTGCAATTTAGGTGCTCTAGCATGTAGTTTTAGTCACCAAGGGTTAGGACATGCATACCAAAATAAATGTAACACACCTAAAGATCTTTACAGCTGAAAATAAGTAGATCTAAAAGACTAACACACATAAAATTGTACACAGGTATTTTTGGTCAACATGACCCTAGATAAACCCCCCTCGGGGAAAACTAATTTGGAATATATGTCTATATATGAGGAGAATAGATGGTGGAATACAACAAGTACAAAATATAGATGAACTTGATACAATAGCAACTTGATCCAAGCTGAAACACATGTCCAAATGTAGCAGGTGCGCCCCTCATAAATGCTCCCAAATCCACTGAATCTGCTGCAGATGCAAACTGTGAGCTCTGAATGGAAAACCCGTCCACAGTACTTTGATACTTGTGTGTGGCCTCCCTCTGAAACTGATCCCACTGCAATCTGGCAGGTGTAAGTTCTCCCAACTGTTGATGCGCCCTCCTCAACACTGGAAGCTCCTCAACAAATAAACAAGGCTCCAAGCCTGATGCCTCTCTCCATGAAAGCATGTGCCCGAGCTAGCCTCACCTAGTGCTTCAAACCTCATCTCCAAGCTCTCTCTCAAACTCTCCAAGTGAGAAAATGAGTGAATCTCATAAATACACTATACCCTCCTTTAGCCTCCTTTGGCCAAGCCCTAAAAGATCAATGGCCTAGATCCAATCTAGTCAAGTCTAATCAATGGGTGAGATCTAATCCAAAAATCTCACTAAGGAAACCCACTTTCCTTAGTTGCTTTATGTTTATTAATTCACCCACTTTGTGAATTAATTGTCACTTTATGACTTAAGTGACATATTTCACTTTTGACTTAAATCTCCTAAGTCAAAGTGAAATTAGAATCATAAAGTAAAGTACAAGGGTAATAGTCTTCCCCTTTGTGTTTAGAGACTCATAAACACATGGGGACCACTTTCCAAGGTACCCAAATCTCAACAAAAAATCAAAATAAGCCCTCCAAAGCCACATGCGTGGGTGACGTCATGCCCTAAGAAGGTGTGGGAGGCCTCCAAAGGCCACGCCTCATCATCAAGGTGGAAGTATGGTGGAAGGTGACCTCTCCTCATCAAAGGTCATGTCTCGTCATCAAAGACCCCAATTCATCAAAGTAGTGCCCCAATGACAAGCAAGCCCTAATCCACGACACGCCATCATCCACATGCTCAATGTCCAAGGTGAAAAGACCAACATCCAAGGAGGAATGAAGGTGCATCTCGTCTCTGCATGGTATCCAATCATGTACTAGTGCAATGTCTTCCATCCATTGCCTAATAACCTCCGGGGTACAACGTCCAGGGTGTGGGCTTCTTGCCCATTTGTGTGTTGGCATGACTGTATCTGCAAAGTAAAATCTCATCTGTCCATCGTCCAAGTTTTAAGAGGTGCGAGAGCTTGTATGGGAGGGAGCCAAGTCATCAGGTGGCCCAACGTTYTGCATCACACATGCTATGTCCTGCATAATTTGCACAACGTTTTGGGTGAAATCACTAGGACGTCGTCCAAAGACCATGTTAGGTGCACCCAAGTTTGTCAAAGTAATGGAATCAAGTAAAACCAACAATCCCAAGGGGMAATAGTCCTTAGAATCATACAAAGTAAGCCATCTATTAATACAAAAGCAAGAAGGAAAAAACTCTCATTGGGTATCCCCTTCAAACTTCACACAAGCTCAAGACTTTATGCAATTTGGCAAGTTTAGGTATGGGAGGACCATCAAAAGACCCTATTAGGTGTGCTAGTACCCAAGTAGAGAGATATTTCCGGGAAGGACCCATTAGAGATATGTAATGAATGTGGGGTGGTTATGGGGTTTACTTCCGGGCATGGGGTCATTAACATTTAAGACAATATATGGACTCACCTCTATGAGTGCCTTTATAGAGGGTGCGTTTGGCGCTTGAGTTACCCTTTCCTTGACTCTTTTTGCATTCCAAACCCCTTATTTGCCTTTGTCTTTATTTATTTGATTTGCAAGTCCCCTTAAAAAGGTTTCAAGCATTTATTAGCACTTCCTTTGCTTTTTATTTGGGATGTATTCAAGTCCTCTTTGATTGATAATGCGTTTATTTGCATTAGGATTAGGGTCGATTGCCATTAATGAGGGGGTAGAGCTCAAGTATGGACTATGGTTTTTGAATGTCCTCATTATCCCTGTCTTTATTATCGGTCAACTGCAATTTACCTCTGGGCCTTTAGCCCCTTCTTTTTATAAGAGAATAAGGTACATGCCTTTTTGGTGTACATGTAACCACCATTACACAAAAGGTGGGAGAATGGAAGGATCAAGGGTGAAAAAGTGGTAAGTATGATCGTGAATGGTATGCTACCCCTTTCAAGGAACCACCAGTAGTACCCCTTTTCCCCAGGATTGACAACACATGACTAGGGTGCCTAAGATGGCCGCCAAGGTGAAACAAGGCAAAAAACATAACCTCTGAGCTTATGATTCATTATCCAACTTCAACATATGATTATTACTCAAATGCCCATTGCATTAAATATGACACTTTATATGAAATAAGGACTAATGTACCTCATAATGTGTCAGGACACTATCTCCCAATGAGCCTTGCTGATTGAGTGTGATGAGTCACGTTGAAGAAAGAGGCATCTGAGGGAGCTGCTGGGCTGTTCTATGTGGACATGCTAATCATCATCATTGTTGGGATCACTGTCTTCATTGCGGGCCATGAGACATGATCTCCTCTAGTTACTCTCAGTGTTACAAAAATCGTTTCGGCGAAAAAATTGCCGGGGTCCAGAAAACATCGTTTCGTAAAATTCGGCAAAACATCGGCAATATATCGGCAAACTTTAAAAAATACAAAAATATTCATTTTATTTTTTATTTTTGAAACATTTAAAGAAACAATAGCATCAAATAGAC
>JASDQU010228793.1:0-17217 GCA_032191745.1 Picea mariana | reverse complement strand
TAGTAATTTCAACAAGGTGAAGCCAGTGGTCATTTCAGTGGAGATACCACTACTCAATGCATAATTTCAGGTGTCCTGTCTTATTTAAAGATGCCCATGCACTGTGTCATAAATGCATAATCTGCCAAAAGGCTACAGGACGGGTAAAAAAGGAAGCATTCCCTTTGTAGACTATTACTGTAGATTCCCCTTTTCAGCTATGGGGTATTGACATCATAGGACCAATTAATCCCTCTTCTTCACAACAACACAAGTTTATCTTGACAACAACATATTATTTTACTAGATGGCTCGAAGTTGTACCTTTAAAAGTGATGAACACAAATCAGGTAGTATCCTTCCTAAACTCTCATATCATCACTCGTTTCAACATTCCCGAATACATGGTTTTTGATAATGCCTCTTACTTTTCATCCCTTGATATGAAAATTTTTTTCTCTATTAAAAGGGATTAAACTGAAGTTTTCTGCGAGCTACTACCCTCAAGGAAATGGCCTAGCAGAATCACCAACCAAAAATTTAATCAAGATTATTAAAAGGACAGTTTCAGAAAATCACAAAAACTGGCACAATGCACTGTATAATGCACTCTGGGATGATAGGGTAACACCAAAATCTTCTGTCGGTAATTCCCCTTTCTTCCTCATTTATGGAAGATAAGCCATTATTCCCCCACATGTTTTACTCCCTTCTCTGCAATTGTCCCAGAAAGTTCAAGAAGAGGAGTGCCCTGCCCTAGAAAATCAAATTAATGCCTTGTTAAAACTAGAGGAGGTAAGAAACTGAGCAAAGAAGAAACTGGATCAACATCATCAAATTGTAAAAAGTTGGTTTGATTCAAATTCTTCTCCAGATAGGAATTTCGATGTAGGAGATATGGTTCTCAAGTGGGATAAATCTCACGAGGGGAAGGGGGAACATACCAAGCTCCAAAACCTGTGGTTGGGACCATTTGTAATTTCTGAAAAATTGGGCCCCAACTCTTTCCGTCTGCATAATTTGGAGGGACAGCCAAACACTTTCCCAGTGAATGGCCAATCTCTCAAGAGGTATTTCACCTGATGTTTTATGTTTCACTCTTTTGTAAATATTTTTTTTAATTTCCTTTTCTATTTTTGATTTTGGTTCTTTTCATTTTGCTTGGTTTTGATTTGTTTTCTGAATACTTATGTCTAATTCACCATCTCATTTGTGGAAGGGAATCAAAATTTTCGTTCATTAGCAGCAGTTGATAACTTCCCAAGCACTTGAGTAGTAAGTGATAAAAATTAGATCAACATAAATGAGTTTATGTTCAAATCAGTGTTTCCGGTTTCTCATTGAAATTACAAGTAGACGTGATTGTCATTAATAAACTTCTAACGTTGTCCTTGTTTTGAGAAAAAAAACTCAACTGTACCTTCCCGTCCTTGAGATGATTTCCTAACTGAAATCTAAGTGTCCAAGTCATGATGAGGGTCATCAAAACAAAAGAGTAATTGGTGAAAGATCATTTTTTTTTCATTCCAAACTACGGGATTTTCAGTATCACCCCGCCCTCTTGAATATCATTAAATTCTGCAAACTATAAACAAATTCTAGAGGGTTGAAAGCATGGTAATGTGTGGGAAGTGTATGTAAAACCGTCGAGACACTGAACAGGTCTGCTGGCAACGGGTAAATGCATGCATGATACCAAGCCAACTTCACCGAGGTACTGAGTAGGCCTGTTGGCAGCGAAGCAATGCCAGGTTTAAGAAGATCCAAAAGTCTGTTTTCAATTTGATCAAAATGCAAAGATGTACCGTATCATGGTTAAATGACTCTTGGATAGGATAGAGGTACTAGATTGGTTCAAATGACATCCCTGCCGAGTCTATGAACGCCTGCTAGAAGCAACGACTCTGTCAACAGTATCGAAGTCAGCTACATAAACAATTGCTACACTCGTAATCTAAGTTAGATACCGGCATGACATTTTTTTTAAAAGAAATACATATGATGCTAAAATGGATTATTTTTTGAGTTATGATCAGTATGCTTGACCTGTTGTTAAGTATTTCTAAAAAGTTCATTTCTTATGATTCACCCTAACATGAATTTTCTGATGATGCAGAGATAACTGCTTCGCCCAATACGTCACCATTGTTTGCAACCACACATGATTTTTGATACTTACCACAATCAAAAGAGACTACACATTTCTGTAGCTGCCATCACCTTCTATTTGCAAATATTTCAGGGCAATGATTGGGTTAAGTTTACCTTATTGAGTTTTTCGTTTGCATTTTCGTTTGTTTTAGTTTTAATTCATGACTATAAGCATGAATTTAAACATAAAAACTTGGATTGTTTTCATAATATTTTACCTTAGAAATATCGTTTTAAAATCCACCCATATGTGATTAAAGGTCAAATCTTTTGAAATGGTTGATTAAACCATTATCGATTTTTTGTTTTGTTATGGTTGTTATGAATTCAATGGTTCGATAGTTCATTGTTGAAATGTTTTGATGCATGAAGAACCTTGGTTAACTATGGATATTCTTCTCATGAGTTTAATTGTCATATCAACATTCATGCCAATGAGTACATGCATGCTATACTTGCATTTTTGCCTTACCTTGCTGGCCCAAAACGTTAATGAATCTATTCATTATGCGCACAGGGTTTTGTACTCTGTAGGTTTGGCACTCATTGTGAGAGATGGTTTGGAACTCTATGAACCTTCTGGTTTTCATTTTCCCTAACTCTTCTATCAGATTTATGATATCTCCGAGACTTTTCTATTTTCATTCCTTCACTTTCCACTCAGACTTCTTTCTGTTGCTCGTCTGTTGGGAACCTAAAATTATCTCGATTGATTTCTGTTGCATCCTTGTCACAGTGGTAATGGCACCCGTAGTCCATATTGAGCTGAGTAGATGCCAAAATTTTCTATCCCATGACGACGCTATTGATGATATAAAGGCTCATGGGAGGGATGTATTCCTCAAGAAGTTCGAGGGCTATAATCTCCAGGTTGCCAAAGCTTTTTCACAAACCTTTGATGGATTCAGAGCCAAGATTGGAGACATATAGTTGGAATTGACAGAGGATTTCTTGAGCAAAGCGACAAGGCTCCAATCAAAAGGCGAGAGGTGGTTTAAAAACACTAAAATAGAAGAGGTCCCGTGGAGTTTATTTATGACCTCCCATAAAACCACTTGCTGTATAAAAGGTATTCCTATTGCTCTATTAAAACCTAGATGACATAGTCTACTTTTAATTATGAAGAAATTTGTTACATGTGAAGGTTGATACGGACTGGTTTTTCTGTACCATATCCGTTTGCTTATGAATTTCATAGAGTTTGAGTTGGATATTCCCTTTTACCTATTGATGAGTCTTTACGAAATGTCCAATCATTACAAATGATAGGGTATCAATTCGAGTTTGTTTCACCACAGACTTGTTAAAATCTTGTTGATTTATCACCTGTCGAAGATAAGTGACAATTGAGAAACTTTTCTGATAAGGAATGGATTCACCCAGGCCAACGCTGCATCCAACCCTCTTTTAACTGCAAACCCTAACTCAGACAAGCCAGTGGTTGAAAGCTGGTTTGTTAATTCAATTGATGGACCATAATTTATTGATGAAACCCCTCTAGATAAAGGATTACCATGTAGGTTATGACCTGGAAGATCTATGGAATGAGTGATTTCTGAATTAAAGGAAAATGATCCTCATATACCTGTGAACGATTCTAGTTTAAACGTTTATGTTAAAACTATTGCCAAGAATCTTTGTAAAGGAAACAAACAACAAAGCACAGATTTAAGTTTCAAGAATAAGAATGCCAGTTGTTTACTTTCTAGAAAACTAAGAAATCGAAAGGCAAATCATCTGAGCTCGATCGATCCGATCGAGATCGATGATCAGTGCTCAGATCGTGAGATAGAATATTTCTTGGCTCGTGAAGACCCAGGAAATCAGTGTTCTAGGAGAGAGGTTATTACCCATGTTAAACAATATGATTTCATGACCAATTTTCCCCCATGTATTATGGGTACAGAAAGATTTTTCGGTATCAGGAACGATCTTGAACAAACCACAGGTAAAAGTGAAGCACCCCTTGTCGATTGTGTTCCACATCGATCTACCATTTTCCCTGTACACTATGATAACTGCCTCGAATGGATAGAGTTTTACTATATAGATGTTCCGCTCTTAAAAGCCCGAATTAAAACCTTGAATGCTCAGAATGCTCTATTGAAACAAGAGAACCTTGATCTCAAGGCACATATAGAGAGGGAGAATAAACGAATCAAGAGGGTTGGAAATATAATCATTAAGAACATGACCAATTTCAAAGCAATTATAAACTTCGAACTGTTAGATCCCTCTTTGGCTGATCTTTAATGGTAAAATTATTTTGTTTTGATTTCATTCGATTCTGTTATCAAAGTCGAAATAGGTAGATTTGAATTTTGATTTCATTTGCCAAAAATAATAGTGGCTACAAAATCTATGATTCTGTAGCCAGTCTCTTTTGAATAAT
The DNA here is from genome assembly GCA_032191745.1 of Picea mariana. Lineage (NCBI taxonomy): Eukaryota > Viridiplantae > Streptophyta > Pinopsida > Pinales > Pinaceae > Picea > Picea mariana. The sequence continues at coordinate 12,695 of JASDQU010228793.1, read as the reverse complement.
AATTAGTAATTTTTTTTTTAATATATCAAATCGGTTTTTCTATTCTTAGGAAATGGAAGATTGTGTTGTTGATTGTCTGGATCAAAAAATTTCAATTATATGCTCAAATGTTCAGTAGTTTCTCCTTTTTTATGTTTTTATCAAACTTTGGTTTAATTTTGAACAAACCAACTCTTGTATGAGTGGTTTTCAGTTCACTATTTTTGTAATATTACTTGATTTTTGGGGATTCAACTCTATCCTGTGTGATATGAGCATTTGGATCCTGAATTAGTTTAAACACTGTTCACTCTTGTTAGTGAGGAGATCTTTTGATTTGGACGCATTATGGACATGTAACTTTCAAGACTATATGGACAAGCTTTTCACTCTTTGGCTTTAGACCAGCATTTAGCTTTCCCATTACATTTTCCCTTTTATATTATGGAATGTTAATATGTTATACAACTTTAGTCTTATCAGCATATGATATTTCATTTTATTCAACACTTTAAATTCTGTATGTAATTTGTTGTTCATATATTACATCTTTGATCATTATTTCATTTAAATATCATTGATTTATGCTTGATGTTAAGTGATGTATTACGTGAATACTTTATATTAAATTTCTCTTACTATAAGTGTTCGTCATTACAAGATCACATGATCTATATGTTTGTTTCTCTGTTCTTATATCTTTTCTCTGAAAAATACCTTTGATTTTACTCTGGGAATGTTAGCACAAGCCAATTACAGGTTTTTCTCTCAGTCAAGATAGTAAGGAGTTTGAATTGCACAGAGACATAATCTCAGTAGTTGATTAATCCCAGGTTAGTTTTACTCATATTTTCTTTATGTTTTTAGTTTGTTTATTAATGAAATAGGAGCAATTTAAATTGGATTTGATTGTTATCCTGTTCTTGTTTCAAATTATGTCTTATCAGTATGTGTAAATTCTCAGATTTTAAATTATTAAACAAAAAATATAAAATGTATGTGCTTTGTTTATCTAGTTCATAAACAATTGCAAAAATAATTGATTTCACAAGACATCCACCAAAACTTGCAAATTGTAAATACCCTGTTCATAATCACATGCTCATGTTTCTTTTTTGAACTTGTAAATAATTTAAATTAATGTACATAGTATCGTAGTTTCTTTTAGATTAATTTTCTTTCTTTTTATCATTTTAGGATTTTAGTCAGCCAACAGAGCCGTTAAACCTGTCAAGTCATCTCACTCCAAACGACTTGGGTTATTTAGACAACCCCGATCTGGATTTGACCTTCTAGTTGATGGCGTGTCACTTACGCTCATCAACAGGTACATGATAATGCACAACTTCAGGTTACCAATTAGGGTAGATTGAAGTTTTCTATTGCTTCTAAGATGATAGATGATGTTTATTTGGATGTGGTTCCTTTGGATATATGTGGTATTGTATCAGGGAGTCCTTATCTTTATGACATAAAAGAGATATTGTTCTGGAAAGAGAACAAATACCATCTCACAAAAGATGGAGTGGAATATACTGCTAGAGCTCACAACATGGAATCTAACCCATCACTTATTAGTGCAAGTCAAATAAAGAGAGCTATACATACTTGTAAGAACCTTGTGCTTACGATTGTAAAAACCAATGAGCTTGATAAGTCTAATGCTCTCGACACTTTTAATACTTTACATAAAAATGAAATGCTTGAGATGAGACATGTCTTTTAGTGGGGAGGCAGACAGAAAAGGGCCTTCGACACTTTGTGAGAAAATATCAACCCCGCACCAATACTATGTCTACCAGATCTTCAACAACCATTCAAGGTTGCAATCAGTGCCAATGTAGATTCCATGAGAGCATATATACTTTTTAGACCTCTTTGTTTTGCATCTATTGCTTTGAATAATGTTTATGTTGGCTATGTTGTAAAAAATGCTATTGACAAAGTCTTCAAAGATGTATTTGAGAGGATAATCCATGGCTTGTAGGTGAAAAGATTTTGATTTCAAGACAAACTATTATACCATTTAGGTAAACCTTGTATTTATACCATCGTGAAAATTCATGTAATTGAAGAAGCTTACACTTCTCTTGTAATTGGGCATTTTGGAGTAGAGAGGATTGTAATGTATGTGTTGAGGTTATGTTTGACTTGAATGAATGTAATTGTAACCATGATTGTAAAGGGGTGTGTGGTGTGCATTTTTAAGCCCACTAATAGAAAATTGGGGTTGTACACACCACTCTCTATTCCTTATCATCCTTGGAAGGGTATTGTTATCACATGAAGCTGTTAAGGGTCACATGAAGTTTTTGTGGGTCAATTCATCCTTATATTTTTAAATTTTTATCCTTAGCCTTGTTTAAGTTTTACTTTTGATTTTCTCCTTATGGTTTTCTTAGGTTTTAGCACAAATAAATCAAGATTGATATTGGCCCATACCTTTGGTTTATATCTTCATCTCATCACAAGATTAGACAACCATCACCATCATCCTTATGCCACCACTACCCTGACATGTCACCCCTTCCACTATGCGCTTAAACCCCTCCACTCTGTCCCTCTACCTGTTAGAAGGTCAAATAAAATTCGTTTTAGTACACTGGCATCTCATCAGGACATTTTGTAGCACATATCAAGTACATCTTCTCTCATTACCATTATTTCACTTATGAGGCTTGTGTCAGTCGATCTCCTTGTTTTCAGCATTCATGATTTAAAGGAAATAATTTGGGATTTAGTCGTATAAGGTTGTGCTTGTGTTTCCCCTCCTGGGCGCTATGAATTGAGGATCCACATTACCAACCTATCCCTTTTACCTTTGCTATCACCAATTCTCAGCTAGTTGTAGTATTTTCATCTTCTTTTACTACAATTGAGGAAATCTTGTTGTCAAATCCATTTTGCCTATCTCTTTCTTGGCCCTTGTGGTTTATACTGCAAAATATGCTACAGATTATGCTGCAAATCCTCTGTTTTGGTGCTGCGAACATGTACATAAAACTCGGGATTGTTATACTTTGATCACATAACCTGTATCAGTTGATTCCCTTTAAATTTTCAATTGTTATTTCAAGTCTAAAGTCTATCTACGTTGGAAATTTAAAGAGCCTTGCTGATAAAAGTTGTGATGACCTTGCAAATGATGGTGAAGTGTTAGCTTAAAACTTTGGCAGCTACTTCCTCCTTGAATATCCTTTTTCTTGAATGGTTTTATTCCATTTCTTAACCATGAATTTCCCTTTCATAAGCTTAGAAGTCAAATAGGTAGGAAACATTTGAAGCCTTAAAATAAGCCAGCTTTGAAAAATACCATCATTCCAAACCCTAAGACCTTTGTTCTTTTTTTGGCCTCTCATATCTCTCAGATGATTGTATTATTTTTCCTCCTATAATAACAAATGGATACACCACAACAAAAGAAGGCTCACAAGGGTGGGGGTGTAGAAAGGACTGAGCCCTATGATATGCAGTTATTTGATGCTGAACCTTTGATCAGAGAGGTCTTCCAGTGAGTTGGATGTTTCAATTTCTATCTGAATATGCAGAGGGGACACCCTGAGGTAGCTAGAGAGTCTGCCTTGAATTTTGATGGCACAAAAACCAAGGTGGGAACCCTCAAACTGGAGGTATCTGAAGCCTCCATTGCAATATCCACTGAGATACCCAACACTAGTGAAAGATGGTTTAAATACATGAATCTTACTGCAACCTTCTCTAAGGAGTTCCTCAAACCAAAATGTCAGGGAGATAACCTATCGAAGGGAGTTCCTAGGAGCCACTTGGTTGAGGGATTTGACAAGATGTTAAGGGTGATCCAAATATATTTCACCTGTGAGGGTATACTCAATATGATTTACCAATACCACATTAGACTTTTGTTGCACTTCATAGGCAAAGACCTCATGAACCTCCCTTTCTATTTGTTTAGGAGTATTGGGAAAATGGTTGACAGGGTCCAAGCCAAGTCCAAGGCTGTGGACACAAGTGTTTTTCACTCAAATTTTATTAGGATTCTTTTTATGGAGGATTTGAAGAAGAGAATCATAGCTTGGGAACAATTCATTGCCTCCGCACATCTGCAATTAAATGTAGTTCCTACTCCTCAATCTAAGGTGCAGAGCCCTTTGCAAACTAATAATGTTTTTCACATAGAGACAAGTAAAAAGAGAAAGGGAAAAAAAATTGCTAAAGATGATGAGGCTCCTAAGGAACAAGAATAAGAATAAGGGGGAGCTCATCACTCTCCACAAAGGGAGTTTTCACCTCGACCAACTCCATAATTAACAAAATTTCCCTCAGCTAAAACCACAGGTAAAAAAGGGAGAAGGTTAATCTTCCCCTCACCTACTGCTGCAGTTGAGACTAAATCTAGGAGGCCCTTCACCAGGTCATCAACCAAGAAGGAAAATAATGAAAAAGAAGTCATAACATAAGCTCTTGTCAATAGGAAGGATAAGGGTAAAATTGAGACTGTTGAGAAACATGTTGAAGTCATAGACATAACCACTCCCACTGACAACCCTACCTTCAAAAGAATGATCAGAAAACTTAGAATTGCTAGAAAGGAGATTGCTCACTTGAAGGGAGAAGGATTGGATGAGAGGAAAAAGTTAAAGTATCTGATGGATATGTATTTGGAAACCATTGAAAAATCCAGGTTTACAACAGAGAGATTTCTGCCCCATCATAGGCATCTTAGGAATCTATACAGGCAGAACATGGATTTACAATCTTAGATCATAAAGCTCAACCTGGAGTTGCAGCCTTTCAAAGAAAAATTAGCTCAAAGAAATATGAATGTGTTAGCTCAAGCTGCAAGCAGAAGGAGTACCATAATCAGGAGGTGAAATTAAGTGGCTGAAAGAATCTAAATTTTTAAGGTGGTTATCCTTGTATTTTGAAGGTGGTATAAGTAATATGCTTATACCTGATTTTTCATTCATACAACCTATTTGGAGGCTTCTATAATCTTATATACCTTTGGCAAAGGTTTTTGGGTATTTTTGGCTCAAACTGCACAAATCAAACATCTACAGGACATTTCATAGCACTTGGCCTTGCAAAATGATCTACACAGACATAAGCTGCAAATTCACTGTGAAATGATCTACACAGACAAAAGCTGCAAATTCGCTGTGAAATCTTTTATGAAATGATATACATAGACAGAAGATGCAACTTCGCTCCAAAATCTGCTATGAAATGGTCTACAAATTCGAGCGCTATATAATTCGCTACATAATTTGCCGCAAAATCCACTATGAACTAGATGATACAATTAGCGCTACAGGATTCATTGCCAATTCCTGTTTTGATGGATTTTGAGAGAATCAATGGTCACCAGATGGCTAGTGGAGCATAACACAGATGCTTAGAGGTTAGTTAGAGATAAATATTACCTAGAAATGAAGGAGATGCACTCAAAGGACACCTCACTATGCAAATATTATGGTGTTAGGATGGTTGCCAACATTTCCCCTGTTTATAGTAGTTTGTTTTTTCCACTTGAACAAGTGTAAGATTTTCAGTTTTAGGTGGGAGAATCCTATGTTAGAGGATCAAGCTCAAATTATATGTTGTCATTCCTTGTTTAGGATATACATGCAACATTAGAGGAACATTTTTGGGTTCAAATGGTTGAGCATAGACTCCCTTATTAATGTTTTGATGTAACAAAGCCAAACTCTGGTTTTTATGTATGAGATTTGAGAAATTTTTCCTAATAAAAGTCATCTTTCTTTTCCAATCATCTTACTTCTTTCTCACTCTGATTTTCTCATCATTGAATGATTCAATTGATGTATTATAGCTGTGTTACAATGTATGTTTGATTGTGTTGTTGTTGTAATTATTATTAGTGTTTTAAAGCTTAGATTAAAAAAGTTCTCGTGTCTGATCTTTTCCCTCACTTGTCTGCTACTAAGGCCTGATGCTAATAGTATACTACTCATCCTTCTTATTAAAGTCTTCCATCTACCCACACTTCTCTTTAAATCACTGACTAAAGTTAGCCAAGACCTCACTTGCTTATGCATCTTTCCTAGAAATTTATGTGTTTGTGCATTGCTATGATGAGTTTTATCCATTTGAAACCTTATCATAAATTTACCATTACAAACCCATTTGATGGGTATTGGGCTTATCCTCTAGCAGTCTGAGGGTGACTCTCAATGCTAACAAGTGTCTCCTTGGATTTTGTAAGGGGGTTGTCTATGTCAAAAATGGGTCATGACTACTTGTATGTAGTAATGGATAGGTTAAAAAGACACGTGTCTTGATGCCATGCAAAAAGAAAATCACTGCTGAGAAAACTGCTCATGTTTTCTTTCAGCATGTATGGATCCCACTTTGGACTGCCCACAACCATTATTTTGGATCGAGACATTTGATTCCTTGGGAAGTTTATGTGGAGAATGATGGACACCAAGATGAAGAGGAGGATTGATTTTCATCCATAGATCGACGATCAAACACAGGTTGCAAGAAAAACAGTGGTTCAATTACTTCTAGGTTACCACAACAAACATCCCAAGTTGTGGGATGATAAAATACAGTGTATGCAACATGCACTCTTCACCATCTTATTTTTTATTTTTTTTTATGTCTGGAGGAATCAACAACTAGTTGGGCACGTGCTTGCGTTACACGTGGCCGTGTTATCCAACTGCTACCACTATAACCTCCAGGTGTTCCCACGAGGCCCCTTACACGACACACATTGTAAGTTGGGGGGATTTGAACTCGAAACCTCATGGAACTTCATTTTCATGACACTTTCCAATTGAGCTGCCCCCCTGGAGGCCACTCTTCACCATCTTGGAGAGAATATGCATGAATGCATTTTGTGATATACCATTGAATATGCAAATATACTTAGTTGTAAACATGAAACTTTATGAGCCTCCAATGATCATGGATCAACAGGAGAGTGTTTCAATAACTTCAGTGGACGAGTTTTCTCCTAAATACCTGGATGAGTTAACATAAGATATCATCATGGACATAAGGACAAGGACTTCATACAGGGGTGATTTTTTAGTGGGCTCGAAGGGCACACATCCAAGTAAATCATGGTGGATCGAGAAATATAAAGTGAGGGAGCAATTCCCTCACCTACCTAGTGACTATTGAGGTTTTTGGAGGCACAAAATATTCTTAGTGGGGAGGAATGATCCAGGATGATCCAAAAGGGAAAAAATTCAAAGTCCTAAAATCTTAGCAAAAATGGAACCAAGTCAAAGAGCTCGTCGAGATATTTCTGTCGGCATAAACGATTCATCAAACGAAGTCCGAATGAACAAGTTATGGCGAGTCAAAGTTTTGGTCAACCAAGTCAAAGTCAACAGGGTGACATCATCATCCATACTACTGACATCAATAGCTTACTGTGTAGGGATATTGTCAGCATGAAGTCATGGTGATGTCATAATGACTACATGGAACCACTTAGAGGCCGACATGTGGCATGCATTTTTGGTGTTTTTGGTGGCCACTTGGGCCAATTAGTGAGTACCACGTGGCACCCCTAGGTGATGCCACATGGCACAACCCAGGGGCCACCATATGGAAGACTCACACAATGACAAGTGGTGGTTTAATAGGAAGGTGACATGATAGGGGGTATCCTATGCCAGGGTGCCACATGGCCCAATCACAGGGTACCATGTGGCAGCCCCAAAATGCCCAATGTGGGCTATAGGAGAAAAATCTAAAAAAAATATTAAATAGGCCATTGGCTAGACCGACCAATTCCCCACATAATATGAGCACACCCCATGTCCTAGAGGCTCCCAAAAAATTTCGACAATCAAATTAAGAAAGGGTCGACCACCCGTATATCCATGCACCCATCACCATCAAGAGTTGGTTTAGGGTCTAGATTTGGTGGGAAGCTTCCACAGTAATATATGGTGGATATATTATATAGTGGTTAATCTCTATATTTATATTTTGTTCCAACGAATTTGCACATATTTTATATATTGGTTACAATGGACACCAAAAGGAGGAGGCCCACAGACTTGACCTCGATACCTCCCCAACTATATGCCTTAATTGCACTACTGCCAACCAACCGGGCTAACTACTTGTGTTGTAAAGACCGCCCACAAAAATTAATTTGAACTCAACTTTTTCCAAAGATCAGGGTTCTACGCCTAGTACGATACGACGTCACATTTTCCATTGCAGGTATACGTGTAATAATTGTAGTTTGGTGGCACACAAACCGAGGTGAAGAGGCCAGGAGGGCCTAGGATGAGAAATGTAAGATTTGGACTATTTGACAATCACTTCTACACGTTTTCTCGCCACGAGTCCATAGATGATGTCTGTTTTTGCATCTGGGAAACATATTAGAAGGCCAATTTCAGTTTTTGAGGTATAATGATGTATTAATGTCAATTTTATTGTTGAGAATAATATAAAACCTCTCCACTTTGAAGCAGGGCCCGAAGACGTAGTCCATGTGGGATGAACTCCATTATCAAGCTATTATGTTATTGCCACATTTCTATTATTTTCTCCATATTTCTTACTTCTTTAATTAATGTTGCACTTAAAGCTTTGATTCATACTCTTAATGCAATTTATGTAATGTCATTGATGAAAATATCTTGGATCAAAAAGTCTAGCAAAGATGCAAGAGACTAAGCTAGCAATTACTAGTTTAACTCAAGTGTAATAAAACAAGACTTTAGTGACAACAGAGGGTTGTTAGGTAGTGTTTTCAGAGAATTATAATTACAACCAAGTGGCAGTAGAAAAAATTTGCTACAACAACAAATTCCAACCACTAAAATGAACAAGTAAACCACCCAAAAGATAGCTAACTTCAAGTAGATTAATTATGCCAGCTTCCAAGCAAATTTTGATGGTGGAAAGGTGAGTAAATGAGAGAATTTAAAGGAGGTTTTTTGCATCCCTAATGGCTGTAGCATAAATTTATTACAAGAACAAGAGATACTTAGTCAAAGTAGATTCCATAGGGGCTCAAGCTTTCCAATAGCATATAGAATTGAATCCACTTTAAACAAATGAAATATCTCAATTAAACATGTTTCCCAATGCAACGATTTTATTTATCCAATGAAATTTTCACATTAGTGCTTTAAATCTATTGGGTAATGGAGTCTTGGTTGTATGAGATGAATGCACTACTTCTCTAGGGGTGTAATCCCTTTTACTCCCTAGAGCAAGTGAATTCAATCAAGGTAAGTCTAGGAGGGTGTAAACCCTTTTACTCCTCCTAGCAACCTTGTGAAGAAATGAATTATCAAATAAAAATTAAGATGAAACTTAATGGAGGGTGTATGCCCTTATAGTCCTCCAAGGGATTTAGACAAACATAGCATGAAAAAAGTAGAAAATACCAACAGATGCATACTTTTCCTTACCAATTCCACAAGATAGCAAGATAAAACCCTAGCTTTACTAAGTAAATTCCATCCACATGTAAAGATAATCCTCCAAGGGAAAGTGTGCACCACTTAGCTCCAACTTAGACAATATAAGCATCCAAAACAATTGCACAAGAGAGAGATATAGATCAAATTCCCAAGGAGGGCACAAATTTTAGCCAATTAATCTTCTCAAGTGAGAGAGCTATGATAAAAATGAAATGAAATGGTATTTATTTATACAATATCTCAATATTTTTTTTGTCCACATAATCTTAGGGTAAACCAAAAAACAAGGGGGTCGGCCCCCTTAGTTTTTCCCCTTTACAAATTTAATTTGATTTTTACACAAAAGAAAACCCTAAATGTGACGTCAATACCTAATTGGGTGAGATTTTGGCACTTTTGGCAAGTCGTTGAGATTGGAGACGAAGTCGTCAGGCCTCCAAAGTCCACATTTCCATGGTGCAAGGGATTAACTCCATCAAAAGGTTCCAATCCTCCAATAAGTCATCACCACCACCATCAAACCCTATCCCTAGTCAAGACGTCAAGCCCAAGAAGTGTGGTGTAAGGCCTCCAAAGGAAAGTTGTTGGGATAGAAAGGGATAGGTGTAAACCTCCAAGGTGTCCTCTCTTACCTCCAAAGGGAATTTGCATCATTTTTTATCTCCCAATGTGTGGTTCATGGCATCCAACCTATGGGATTCCTGCCCCAATGAAGGCCCAAGCTAGGCTTGTTCCTCCAAATAGTCCACCAAGAAAGGTACTTCAAAGAAAAATGAGTGCGCCATCCAAGGGTATCAAGTCAAATGTATCATGGAAAGTAAAATTACATTTAATGTAAGAGCCACCTAAACATGTGCATCAATACTACCTTCTCAAATTAAATAGGTTCTCAAAGACCCTATGAAACTTGCCAAGTTCAGGCATGGGAGGGTTTTCAAGGTGACCTATTGGGTGAGTCATTCCTGAAGTCAAGGAGTGTTTCGTAGATGGACCCTCTCTAAGTCATGTAAAGAAGATGGAGTGGATGGAGGTAAGACATTTTCGCATGGGTTTCATCACATACGAGAGTTTGTATTGTCTCATTTATGGGTGCCTTTGTAGAGGGTGTGCTGCACCTTTGTTTTCAATGAAACCTTTTTCCAAACCCATTTATTTTCCATTAATTAATTAAAGTCCAGAACAATTGGGTAACTTAAAACTTGAAAGGAGTACCACAATGTCACTTGAAGCTAAAGGTACATAGAGTGCCATATGCATGGAAAGAAAGGGACACCACATGCATGTACACACATCAACAAGCGAGGCATCTATATAATGTGAAATTGATTTTGCAAGTCTTCAATTATTTTAAGAGAAACAATTCATTGTTCTCAAGACCTCTTTGTGTGAGTATCTAGAAGTTTAAAATTTTTTCTTTTATCTTTTTCCAGCTACATTCCCTCTAGTCCTTCAATCCCTTCTTCCCATGAAATGAGGTACAATCCTGTTGACCAAAATTTGGTCATCTATATTTTTCTTCTCTTGGATTCATAAAATCCTTGATATGAAAAGAAGACATTTTTGAAGTTTTATAAGTTCACTCTGCATCCCTCAGTCTCATCTTTGCCATGCTTTTTTTATTATCAGAAATTCGTTGTCGTATGCCTTAGTTATTCAAGACACGGTCTAAATGTCTGAAGGAGAGATTATGAAGAATTTTTCTAAGTATCATTGTTCTCCTCTCCATTTTCAAATTATGAAGTACTCTCATCACTTATTTCCCTCACCTTTCATCTCCACACTTAACCATTTTTCATTTTTTCACCACTCTTCTCCATATGCTCCACTAGTCTCTACACTTGGATGTTTTTGGGACTCTTCCTTCATCTCTTCATTGGGTTCACGGGTTGCCGGACTCATACATTTCCTTATATTCTTACATTGTCTCACTTTCAAACCCGCTATATACATATTACACTATCTACCTCTGATTCCTACATTCCCCCCCTTACCTCCCTTCTCATTCAAAACTTTAACACTTAGTCATACTTCTATGATTCGCGGGTTCCCGGGTTGGCGGGTTTATGAAAAGATCCATTTTCAAAGTCTCTCTCGTCCGTCCCCGCAGCCTACAAACTACCTTTCTAACTTCTGCTATCTACAAATCCTCCCCATTCCCTTCACTTACCCTTCCGACCGCTCTCCCATACTTAACCATTCTTCCAAATTTTTCCCCATTTAAACCATGAACCAATAAGAACATTCCACATGGAATCATGGAATTGTGACACATGGGAACTCGTGGAGGGAAACACGTGGAATATTATTATTATATACACGTGGAAATTTATTACAAAGACACATGGAATTATATGAATGTATGATTCATAAATGACTAGGCATGATATGGACGACAACGAGATTCCAAAATTATTTTTTTATTCAACAATTTTTCAAGGGTCGAATCCTCCAAGCTCCATAATTTCCTCTCTTCTCGTGTTTCTTGCTAAGTTATCAAACACTTAGTATTATATATCATGAATAATATAATATCCCAATGCACGTGGGATAGACTTTCAAACTAAAAAGTCGAATTTTATGAAGGGAAGCACAAAATTCATCCAAGGGCCCACATTTGCCCATCAATTTTGATCGACTGTGGCTGAGTCACGATCTTGCAGAGGCCATAACATGAGCGTCGGGTGTCAGAATCATGAAAATTTTATGCCATTGGAAAGGTATTTCAACCTAGAATATGGTGGTACAAGTTTCAAGTGTTGAAATCTGATACATTTTTATCAGAAATTAAAATATCAGTCAACCACATTTTTTTTTGGGTCTGTGTGACAATTCAATTTCACAAGCTCATATCTTGAGATCCGGGCGATGGATTTGGGAAAAAATTATATCGTTGGAAATATTATATGATGAAAAGAAAATTATAAGTGGTTTTCATGGTTAAAAAGTTGGTTTTCACCTTCATCAAATTAAATTACAGTTGTCATGTTTTAATGGGAAATTATGAAAATAAAAGGTTATTTAAAAAATTCTATTAAAAAGTGAAATAGACCCATTTTAGATATGTATATACTAATTCTATAATTTAATTAATGAGGAATTAACTAGGCAATAACTAAATGTAATGTTTCAAGAAGAAACTTTTACGAGAATTTCAAGAGAGGAAGAAAACCCTAACTACTCAGGTAGTTAGAAAATCTCTTCTTAAAAAGAGAGAGGCTTCATTCAAGGGTCCAAGATCCAGTATTGTCAAAGGGGCAGGGCAGAAGATCATAGGAAGAAGAAGGTACAACCATGGATACAAAATCA
>JASDQU010228792.1:11075-27225 GCA_032191745.1 Picea mariana | reverse complement strand
AGTAAACATATTAACGGATGCCTTGATAAATGCAAGAAAGTTCTGAACAATAAATCTGATCTATTGATTGCATTTTCAATGCATAGTCATCAGATTACGGTTTAAAATTAAATAAGGTTAAAAGATCATTAATTATGCCCACTGTCAAAACATTGTGACATAATTTCAACTTACCCATCACTTAAGACATTGTCATTCAAAGGTAGAGTTATTGCATCTATAAAACAAAAGCGTTGGCGGTCATAGAATTAAAAAACGGTCATTAATGCTAATCGGTCTGGTCAGCGGCCATAGTTATATTACATAGACTAACCCTAACTATGGTCTATAGCTTATTGTCTCAAAAATGGGCATTGGAATACACTGAACCTTACTAAAACTCACAGAATTCAAATGAACATTACCAAGTCTCAAAGTCTAAAAGCGCTTAGTCTTTACTCAGATTCCCGTACACATCCCACCAATAAAATCTCTTACCATTTATCAAATTTAGAATTCTGAAAACACATGCATCCATCTTGAATTGATTGCGATGCGTACATAAATATTGATATGTTAAGAAACCAACAAAAGAAATTTCAATACAGAAACTCATAATCTCAACACTAAGGAAAATAATGACCTTGGGTATCCTCGTAAACTTGATATGAGGATATCAACGTTTATCTTACAGATTTATAGGTGATATCCAGACCTGGTATACTGGACTTTTATACAGAGTTATAATGAGATTAGAACAACGATTACTGTGCAATAAAGGAAATGAAACGCAAATGAAAATAACAGAGCACAACCATAATAATATCATTGTAGTACATTGCACTGTCATAAAATCTGCCATAATAACATTGTTGTTCATAAAAGTTTTACTGCAATCATTCGCCAACTACTATCGCTGTCAATAAAAGGTAAAATTCGTAGGCATTTAAAAGGCTAAAAATCGCAGCCAACAGATGGGTAAATCCGCAATCAATATGGGTAATAATCGCAGTCTAATAATATTAAGAAATACTGCAATAAACAATGGAGGGTAAAATTGAGTAAAAACTAATGCAACCCTGTGTAAAAACAAATGCAACGCTAAGAGAGAATGCTATGTGAAACCAGAATAGCTGGCAAGTAAAATTGCTAAGGGAAAAGATGGGTAAATCATCCAGAATTTTGGCTGTGTGAAGGCTGAGTAAAGACTCCAGGGAAACTCAGAGATAATCATACATAGGATAATTTGTTGAAAATGAAAATGGTAGCTAAAGTTTGGAGTAATTTGTGGATTAGAACAAGCATTGTAAAATATAATAAATTATTTTTTTAAAACAAAGAGAAAAACTCAACTATGCAACATGTTAAATGTAGAATTTATTTGTGCAGAAACATAGATGGATTTCAGTTTTTAATTTACATTGAAAATTATGGCTGTAGAAGTATTATTTGTTTGGTTTGGAATGAGCACATTAAGGAAATAGACCTAAGAAAATGAAAGGTCCTAACTTCTCATAGCAATTGTTTGTACTAGATACAAAATCAAAGTTGATGTTTGTAGTTTTGTGGAATTTGCTTGAATAGACGAGGCACTGCAATAGGTTCTCAATGAGTTGACATATATGAATATTAGATGCATTCAGTAGTTGCAATTTTTAATGAAGGAAAAATTATAACTTTGTTCATTGATTTATAGACAAAAAACTTTCAAATAAATCAAAATAGATATTGCATGATGATCAGTCCAATATGCATCAAAGACACAAGAAGTAATGCAATTGTTCAAAAAAGTTGTCCAAAAAATTATTAAAGAGTCGTAGTTATTTGTTAGTCTTGATATATGAAAATTGAATTTATGGCTTTGCATGAATGACATAAAAAAAAAAATTAGCTATCCCATTTTGTAACATGTCAGTTCAAATCTCTAGTAACTAAAATGTGTTCATGTTATTGGATGTATTTTTCTATAGTCTACATGAGACATAAAACATCATCAAGTAGTGCATGAAGCATCCTATAGATATTTGTTAACTTCACCATAGTTATATTGATTTCAAAGTAGATAGAAATCAATTCATTATGATTTGTCGCATAAGTTTTTTGTTCTTAAATAGTTGTATTTTTTACACATGTGAAAATGCCATAAAGATGAAATGTTAATAGGCATTTGTATTTTTCTACAAGTATACATTGTTTTAGAACTAAGTATATTTGTGTTTATTGTATTAGGTCATGGTCATTGACAATATTGTCAATATGTAATGGAATGCTTGTATTCAAAGAACATATGAGCAAATTTCTTTCTATTAACTTCATTTGAGCTGCAAATGTGCATTTTTATGAAGTCTTTGCATCTCAATTGCAAGGTTTTTGGACATAAAAAAATGTTCTAATGTGCTTACAATTGTAATACCCTTGTTTTCCTCAACTTGTAATTAATCATTACTTATGATTACCATGATATGGCATGTGAACAATGTAAAAGTATTATTGTTTATATTGCCAAAAACTGACTGTGGGGATGAAGCCTTGAAGTATTGGCCACGATATCAATAGAGGAAAGAGTGAGAAAACTGTAGAGAGGGTTCATTATGTCAAATGACCCAAATCTCCTTGCTGAAAATAAGCCTCATCTTGATCCCAAAGAAAAAATCAGTTAATAAAAGAAGGAATGGTGCTTGAACAATCAACTACCCGAATGAATGGAAGCATGGAGGGTCTCGCTAAGGAGACAAAAAAAATTCAGCCCGAAGTACCACAAAACGCAGTTTCCTGCATGCCAAGATTGACCCGAGTTCCTTCTAACAGAAGGAACATGACAGGTCCAGAACCTCCCTGGGAAAAAGGAGAGGGTGTGCAAGAGAAGAGAGGATACCATTCAAAAACAGGAAGAGCGTGTGAGTCTCTCCACCTCAAAAGAAGAACTGAAGGATTAATTTGTTCTGGTTACTGGAGAGAACCATAGGAGGAATTTGGTCTCTGAGAAAGAGAATCGCTAAAGGAATGCACTAGCGCGTGCAATAGAAAGATCACAAAACTCGTGGAAGAGTTCTGAACTGGAGCATAGAAGACTCGAAACCCAGACTGGAGAAAAAGAGGGTCGTGAAATTGGTGTTGGCTGGAAATAAACTGGTGCTGGAAGGAGAGGGCATCAAGGGATAGTGTAGTTGTGAAGGGATTCTCTAGCATAGAGAAAATCGAGCTAGGAAGGAATCTGATAAACCCCATGGAGGCCCTAATATCAGTGGAGAAGAAGGGAGACTTATAATGCTGCTAGAGAGGTGGAGGAGAGTAACCTCCCCGATACCATTCCTGAGTTTGGAAAGAGAACCCTGAAAACCTGACTTGAGAAGAAGGTCGCGAGATTGATGCTGAGAGAGCACCTGATAAACCTCACAAAAGTTGTGATAGAGAGAGGATCTCTGATCAATTTGCAGAATTTTCCCTACTGATATCATGGCTTGGCACAGGGGTGTCTAGAGAGTTAAGAGTGAATTCCTATAAGCCTATGGTTGGGTGGAGAGACGAACACCCACAGTCATTTGGTTGGATGAAACTTTTAATAGCTAACTATTTCATATACCTTGTGCACTTGCATTGAAATGCATGATTTAAATGCTTGTATTTGTGATATACACGTACCTCTTGGATATAGGAGGGTGATGGTATGATATTGTGTCAAAATGTGCCTCATGTGAAATTGATGGTAATAATGCTTATTGTTCTTCTGAGCCTATGGTTGGGTGGAGAGACGAACACCCACAGTCATTTGGTTGGTTGCAACTTGTAATAGATAAGTATTTCATATAACTTGTGCACTTGAATTGAAACACATGATTTAAATGCTTGTATTTGTGATATACATGTACCTCCTAGATATAGGAGGGTGATGGTATGATATTGTGTCAAAATGTGCCTCATGTGAAATTGATGGTAATAATGCTTATTTTTCTTCTGTAAACTGTTACATTTGAATGGTTGTAAGATGAAAAGTTTTGGTCGTTGCGGTGGTTGTCAAATCCTCAAGGTGTTTTCCCAAGGATCAACTTCACAGTTCTAGAGTTGGGACAAACTCCATGGGACTACTACAGTCTTTTTGATCCCTTGAAAATACCTTTCCCTATTATAGAACTTGAGTTCTATGAATGGAAGGAGCTTCCTTAAAACTAGTCATCCAAGAGACCACGTGCTCATTCCCATGGCATTAACCAAATCTTGTGTAAGAGTTATAAGTGTAGCCTATGGAGCTTGACAAATTTCCATGGGAACAGGACCATGGAACCCTTTGTTACACTTAAAAATGAGCTAAGTTATTCGGGACTCTGGGACTATGGAGCTCCACGGTGAATGAACATTGCAACGTCCTAAATATGTTGAAGGTGACTTGTCGGACCGATAACTTGATGGTTGACCGAAAATTGGCGGTCATTTACCCGTTATCGTGGGATTCATCCCCTTGTTAAGCCTCGATTCACTTCTTGGTCACGAAGTAATGCGAGCCATAGATCTGAAGATATTCAGGAGCTCCCATGACCATTGGATCTAAATCGTGGTCAGTCCGGCGTTGACCACTCTAGGAGAAAAGGTTTGTTAAATTGTTTGTTGGCACAGGGGCAGACCCAGGGTTCAATGCTTCAACAAATTACCAACAAAAACCTAACTACCGGCTCTTTTGGCAACACCTGTGAAGCAGATGCAGTCTCACCTAAGGTAGAGGCAGGGGGGTTGTAGGACTCAAGGGTCTACAACCTAGCTGGGACACAGATCTATGATCACAATACTTTAACAAAGCACTTAGCAATTAAAATTCATTAGTCTTTAACCTGTATTCACATCGTAGGTTAAACCCTTCTTACATATCGACGCAGTAACAACCAAGATCAAGCACCTCTAACCATTCATCACATAGCATCATACTATATCTAATCATTCATTCATGTATAAAGCACTAAGCATCAATGGATCTACATATTGCACCAAGATTATTACACTAAGCAATTAAATACATAAACAAAATTAACATCATAGTACAAAACAAATCGACACCAGATATATGTGGTTCACCCCAGTGTGGGGCTACGTCCACCAATATTGTTCTCTTCTTATTAGTCTCTTCCAATCTTCTTACATGCACCAAGCCAAAATTCCAACTCTGCATATGACAGGAGATCTTTGCACACCTCGCCAGATCCTCCTTCCCTGAGTTGTATCAAGGCATAAAGCCTTACACAGTCTGTCTGCACCAAGCTCTTACAAAACACTTTCACTTAGCTTTGCAAGCCTTAACACATCTTCTTGCACATAGCTAATATTAGCACTAAGACATCAACCATTTCTTACATCACTTAGCTACTTATTTATACATTACAAAAGAGGCCTAAGCATAGGTAAACCCATGGGCCGACATCCCATACCCATTACATAAACCCTAAAACCCAAAAAGCCCGAAAAAAGGGCAAGATCCCACAATCTCTTCTTTGCCTGGGTGCTTCGTCTTCGACCAGCTTGTCGAAGTCCCAAAAATGGTCAAACACAACCAATGTTTCCACAAAACTTTGTTGAGGTCCAACAAGCCCAAAACACTCACTTGTGACTTGTCCCAAGTCAATCCGATCTAGGCAATGCTACTTCTAAGGCCTCGAGCTTAGCTCGAGCTGCCTCGACTTGTTGCTTCCCCAGAGCCTCCTACTCGACGAACTCCTAAATGACTTGCTCGGTGACAAGTCCTTCCAAGAACTATTCCACTGTTCCGACCACCTGTTCCAGTTGTGATCCTTGTCCCTCGATCTCTTCAAAGAGGGTGTAGGTTTCATCTTGCACCGGCTGGAGTCATTGTGTCACCTCCATCACTCTGCTCTGGATGGCATTTCCTTGTTGCTGAACTACGTGTTGCTCATGTTCCTTCTTCATCTTCTCCACTTCTGTAAGCATCTTCAACTTCTCTTGCACTGTATATTCTTGTTTCTTTGCCTCCTGGAGTTGTGCCTCCAATGTCCTCAGTTTCGGGTCTTCCGCAAGCCGCTCATAGGTCTGCGCACTTTGGTTACTTAGTTTCTTTCATTCTGAAGCCAACGCCTTGATTCTTTCGACTACACTCCTGGAAGTTTCTTCCCTCTGATCCCACAATTCCTATGGAGTGCTTGGCACTTCTTTCAGTTCTAACTCAGATACTCTTGCTTGAATTTGTTGAATGGCTTGAACGAGCTTCCCCACTTAGCTCTCAGTTGTCTCTTCTTCCATCTGGGCCAAGCTCAACATAGAGCGAAGTGCTCTAGCCACTATCTCCTTGGCCGCAGTCTGCTCCGTGAGAAGCTGGTATTTTTCTCTCTAAATCTGCTCTCTGTCCTCCTCAAACTTCGCTCTCATGTCATCTTTTTCTTGCTGCGCAACTCGAAGTTGCCCTAGGGATTCCTCCTTTTCTTTCTTCAAGGCCTCTGTGGCCTGTTATTTTTCTTCCTATACTCGATGAAGGCAAGCCTCTGTAGCATTTGCTATCCTTCGCAGTTGGGTGGGCTCATCCCCCAATTCTACAGCTTCTGATGATGACATCATAGTAGACACTGCATGGCTCGAATAGAGACCTTGTTGTATGCCCTTCATCTCCGCCTCGATTCTGTCATACATTGTCTCATGCTTTTCTTCGTTTCGCTACAAGATATCCTCCGAAGCATTTGCTACAGCTGCAATGATGAGGCCAATATCATCCACTGTAAGCACATTATGCGACTGAGGCTTATTGGCTCATGACTTCTTCCATGTTGAGGGTTTCTTCAGAGAAACCTTCATTTTTTTGATGTCTCAGCCTCTGTAAGGGATTCCTTCGGCAGTGTTACTTCGCCCTTTTCTTCTTCCCCTTCCTCCTCTTTGTTTATTTCGTTGCCTCCTCCTCCTCTACGTGAGTCAAATGTAGTTTCCTCCGATGCACTGTTTATCTCCTGCACTTCTTCCTTTTTCTTCTTCTTCTTAGCACTACTCGGTCCATCCCACTCTGTTCAAGTGACCAAAGGGATTTCGATGATGTCGAGGTCAGAGAGCTCTGTCTTCTCAACTGGTACAAGGAATTCAGCCAGCCATTCCTTGGTTATCTCCTCCATGTCTTCATCAGTCAATTTGTAGTAAGATTGCAGCTCCTCCTTTCTTTCGTCCCTGTGTGCAGTGATGTAAATGAAGTGTTGGTCTGCACAGAACTTGGCTAGTGGCCTATAAGTATGCAAGGTGTTTGAGGTCATTCGGGGGAATGAATCAATGGCGTGTGTGAGCTATAGGTAGTAAGTGTGAAACAATGTGTTTTATTTCCACTGCTTCTCCATGTCACTTGTATACCACAAGGTGGTGAACCTAGCGGCCAATGTTTCTAATGGCTCTAATTCTGGGAATGCTTCTCCCTCCGGTATCTCCCAAGTGATAAATGCTATGAGAATTAGTAACCAACTGAAGTGGAATTCATAGCCCTTGTCCTGTGCTTCACGACAATCCTCCTCCAAATCATTGACGAGGTATCTCACCCAGTTCATTTGCATGCCCTCGACGCACTTCCCTATGAGGTCGACGACAAACCTTGTAACTTGCATTGGTTTGTTCTTCTTGGCGAGCTTGACAACAATTAGTTGAAAATCTAGGTGCACTGCGCCATCTTGGATGGAGGTCACCTTATAGCCTCGCTTCCCCTTCTCCACATCGTCATAGGTTTCCTTTATATGTTGTGCCAGGGAGCGATCTGCAACCTTCCCTATATATAATTATTGAGGGTCCGGTCCCTGGACGCTCACTCTAGTGATCATGTGGATCAGCGTTGGATCCACAGTCATGCACCTGTCTAACCAGAGATAACCTCCATGGTAGCATGACAGGAGAAGTTTAACACACGCGTTAACCTCCCTTTGTCTACCGAAGTGGAGGATCTTCATGACATTTAAGATAGTGGACCTCACGATCTCCTTAATCCATGGTTGGGGGACTATCTTCAACTTCTTCCCAATTATCTTGGTTAGGTATTGATGTGGTGCGAGCAATGCATAATTATTCCTATCTCCAAGGTTGAAATCGTTGATCTTAAGATCAAGGATCAGTCCTAGATGTGGTCCGACTGCACGTATCCCCTTTAGGACATACGCAATGATGAGAGTGTACTCAAATTCAAGCAGGATGCTGTCATGACTAACCACGCCAGCCAGAGGCGGGATGTAGTCGGGGAAGACCGACAGGATGAGCTTCGCATTCGCCAAGTCATCATTGTGCTTGCTTCTTTTCTCGGTTGATGTTCAGTTAGATCGACGTACATTCGAGGGCGAGGCTTGCAATCTGGCTATCGATGAGGCATGCACTCTTGCGGACATGACCTTCTCAGCCATAAGGTCGATCAAGATTTCTTCTATCGATTTATCTACTATGATAAGGTTGCCCGACATGCACGATTGTAAACAAATAACTTGAGTAGGCGACTGAACACTCAAGGTAAGAAAAACGGGTGGCGAGGTCTCAAAAGCACACCGGGATAGCAATCAATTCTCTTGTTAGCTCGGATCATCACAATTTGCAACAGTGTCCCCAGTGAGGCATTCGAATGATTAAGTAAACAATTTCATAACAGGTTCCTCCAAAGGATCGAAAAATCCTCAATCAATAAGATTCCATCCATTATGGCACGGTCCCAACAGTCCAATGGAGATATTTCCAACAATAACTATGTTTCTAGCCATTCTGGAGCATCGTTCTAACAGTCGGGATGCCTCCAACAGTCACATTGCTTTGCCATGGAGAAGTGCCAGTCTGCGTTGTTTTTCTATTACGACGAGGTTCAAGTTCTGTAAGCCTTCTTTCTGCGAAGTCCTATCTGGAACTTCCTACAATTTTTCTAACTTCACTTTCTTCTTACTGAGCTTTTTGGTCTTCTTTCCTATGATCTGAGTCTCTGGGTTCCTCTTTCTATTCTTATTCTTATTTTCTCCTATTAAAGGGACTTCACACTGTTGAGGATATTTCAAAGGGTTCGAGTGTAGTACCTCTTCTCTTACTTCTTCTAGGGTAGGTTCTCTTCTCTCCTACATGGACAGGTTCTGTAAGACTTCTTGCGTTCTTTCAACCTCGACAGCCCTCTACTTCTTCGACTTGTCCTCCTGTTATTGCATTAGTCTCGTTATTTTTCTGGTTATGAAGTCCCTTAATTCTTTCTTTTTCTGTTATGTGGCTTCCTCTTCTTCTTTCCTTCGGATCCGATCTTTCTCAATCCAGCGCTTTCCTAACATAAGTGCAAAAGGAGTGCTACTCTCAACAAACTTAATGACCTCAAATTATTCTTCAGTCGATGATCCATGGGCTATCATAGGTATATGAGTAAGTCTTCCACATAGGGTTATCATCTTTTCTTTAAATAAGCCTATCCCTCCCAATGAAGGAATCATAGCCGGCTTTCCCAAAATTTTCCAAGTGTTTTATGGCATGATATTCACCTGTGTTTCTTCATCCAGAACACAGTCTATGCTAAAGTCTCATATTCTTAATTCTATGCACTCCTTCTCGTTTAATATCTCTAGTAAACTGATGTCTCTGTGATCATTCAATGTTTCTTTCAGTTGTAATAACATAGTCTCTTATTCTTTCTGGTTCTCTAGCATATCCTTGGTTTCTTGACCTTCTTCATGGTTTTCTTGTCTCAGGTTCATCTTTTCAACTTTAGCAATCATTCTATGGAAATCCAAAACCTCATGACCAACAACTTTACAAAAAAGGAAAATATGACCTCTACCAGGGAATTCCTTAGCAAGATGTCTCAATCTTCTACAACTATAACAAAGTGTCAATCCTCTCTTTCTCTTAAATGATCCCCAACCTTTCTGGTACTATGCACTGGGATCACAGTGATGGACCTGCAACTTGAAAAAATTCTTTCTAGGGTCTTGCATCCATTTGTTAGTCCAAAAATTCTTTATATGCATAGGAATAACATATATTTTACTAACTCAATAAAATTTATGTAGATCAACTCTTTCTTCTAGTCATGCCCTGGTTTTCAGACTAGGACCAAATCTATAAAACATACCTAGATCCATTCTTTCAAAGAAAAATTTTCTACTTATCTTACCTTTATCAGAGCACAAAGCTTTAAGATATTACCTCTTTCCTCAGATTGGGCTTCTCTTTCTTAGCACAGAGCTTCGCAAGTCAAGTAGAATACTGCGCACTACAGTAATAGATCTACGCACAAAGATTTCTTTTTTTCTTTAGTTCCCAGCAATCACAGTTTCAGGTCTCGGCAACGGAACCATTTGTTGGCACAGGGTCAGACCCAGGGTTCAATGCTTCAAAAATGCACCAACAAAACCCTAACTACCGGCCCTTTCGGCAACACCTATGAAGCAGATGCAGTCTCACCCGAGGTAGAGGCAGGGGTGGTTGTAGGACTCAAGTGTCTACAACCTAGCTGGGACACAGATCTATGATCACAATACTTTAACAGAGCACTTAACAATTAACATTCATTAGTCTTTAACCCGTATTCACATCGTAGGTTAAACCCTTATTACAAATCAACGCAGTAACAACCAAGATCAAGCACCTCTATCCATTCAACACATAGCATCAGAGAAAATCTAATCATTCATTCATGTATAAATCACTAAGCATCAATGGATCTATAGCACAGAGCTTCGCAAGTCAAGTAGAATACTGCGCACTACAGTAATAGATCTACGCACAAAGATTTCTTTTTTTCTTTAGTTCCCAGCAATCACAGTTTCAGGTCTCGGCAACGGAACCATTTGTTGGCACAGGGTCAGACCCAGGGTTCAATGCTTCAAAAATGCACCAACAAAACCCTAACTACCGGCCCTTTCGGCAACACCTATGAAGCAGATGCAGTCTCACCCGAGGTAGAGGCAGGGGTGGTTGTAGGACTCAAGTGTCTACAACCTAGCTGGGACACAGATCTATGATCACAATACTTTAACAGAGCACTTAACAATTAACATTCATTAGTCTTTAACCCGTATTCACATCGTAGGTTAAACCCTTATTACAAATCAACGCAGTAACAACCAAGATCAAGCACCTCTATCCATTCAACACATAGCATCAGAGAAAATCTAATCATTCATTCATGTATAAATCACTAAGCATCAATGGATCTACCTATTACACCGAGATTATTACACTAAGCATTTAAATACATAAACAACATTAACATCATAGTACAAAACACATCGACACAGTATATACGTGGTTCACCCCAGTGTGGGGCTATGTCCACCAATCTTCTTCTCTTCTTATTAGCCTCTTCCAATCTTATTACATGCACCAAGCCAAAATCCCAACTCTACATAGGACAGGAGATTTGTGCACACCTCTCTAGATACTCCTTCCCCAAGTTGTATCAAGGCACAAATCCTTACACAGTCCGTCTGCACCAATCTCTTACAAAGCGCTTTCACTTAGCTCTGCAATCCTTAACACATCTTTTTGCACATGGATAATATTAGCACTAATCCATCGACCCTTTCTTACATCGCCTAACTACTTATTTATACATTAAAAAAGAGGCCTAAGCATGGGTAAAACCATGGGCCAACATCCCATACCCATTACACAAACCCAAAAACCCCACAAAAAGGGCAAGATCCCACGATATTCGCTTTGCCTAGGTGCTCCATCTTCGACCAGCCTGTTGAAGTCCCAAAAATGGTCAAACGCAACCAATGTTTTCACAAAACTTGGTCAAGGGCCAACCCTGTCGGAATCCCAAAATGTCAAACTCATGAAGTAACATGAGCCATAGATATGAGGATATTCAAGAGCTCCCCTTACCATTGGATCTACGTCGTGCTCAGTCCGACGTTGACCCCTCTGGGAGAAAAAGGGTGTTAAATGGTTGGAATCCCAAAACACCGAACTCACGAAGTAATGTGAGTCATGGATCTAAGGATCCTTCGGGATCCTTCTTGACTGTTAGATTGACTGTTAGTGGAAGGATAGAGTAAGGAAAGGGATGAACGAAAACAAGTGGTCATTCTGATTTATGATCCTCTCAGTCGGTTACCCCCGAGAATAAAGACTTAGGATTGTGTGGATCATGAGAGTGTGGAGCCACGAATCCCTGTCAGTCATTGGATCAAACCAAGGAAGATTATGGGTCATCTGATAATTATTCGACTCTCTGGCTAAACCCCACTTTGAGTGATTTAGGATGGAAGGTGTGGAGTTTCCCTGAAGGCCAGAGTGACGTCAGTAGACAACATGGCCAAAGTACACGATGAAGTCTGATCGTATGATAGAGATGACATGTGTCATCTCATGGCTAATCCACGTGTCTTATTGACTCATCATATATGTTATAAGATCGAAGAGATGGGTGCCACGTTTCAAGGTGGCGTCATCACCACGTATCTCCCAGGTGGTAGATGCTAGTAAGGACACTCATGCAGAACGCCCCATATGCAAGAGGGACCTTCTCCGGGAGTTCAGGACTTTGGAACTTTGGGTGTTTGGATAACTAAGATGTAAGCTCCAAAAGGGTCGAAGGACAGAGCCATGTGATAGGACTTCGAGAGTTTAGGACTTTAGAACTCTGGGTGTTTGGAGTGCTAAGACACAAGCTCCAAAAGGGCCGAAGTCTGGAGCCACGTGGTAGGACTTTGAGGTTTGGGACTCTGGAGGATTTGCAAATAGAGGAAATTGGTTGAAGCACCAAAGTGTCGAAGCACCGAATTTTCCCTAGTTGTATTGTCAAGCTCTGATAGGACAAGCCCACTTGTGTCATGGTGATGTGCCATGTCTGGATAGCTCCATGTGTTATCATGGTATTGGACATGAATTAGGTGTGGGACCCCACCTCTCTAGTCAAGTTCGAGCGATGTGTTAAGTGTAGGTAAATATTAATCGTTAGATTCAAACGTGGACAAAAATCCACAATAGATTTTGGAGTAGAGAGAGAGGCACCATGACTTCAGGTCTCTGGGAAGATTTAGTGCTGCAAAACAGAATGTGGAAAGGCCGAAGTCCGAAGGACTAGGTTCCAACGCTGGTCGCATGGTAAGGAAAAAGGGAAAAACAAGAAGCATCGAGGTTGGGGAAGTGAATAAGCTCACGACGAATTGGCAAAGACTTTCCCCTGTAAATCCTTCTTCCACGGCCACGTCATTTCCAAAGGATGACGATCGGAGCCACGATGGGCCATGTTGGATGGTACAAGGAAAGTGAAGCCACATGGATGCCACATGGCGAAGGTGGTGGTTATTGGCCAATGACACCCCATAAAGTTCGGAAGGCCATAAATCTCAAACCATAACTCATTTTTGGATGAGTTTATAATCATTGGAAATATCTCGGATAACAGAAGGTAATGGTGCTCTTATCTGCGGGATTCAAGAAGCTACGGAACTGATGAAAACTTTATACCCCATCCCTTAAAAAGGTACTTAGGGGTCGGGTGTGTTACAACAATATAAGTGATTTAGTGTCTCTAACATGACAGAGCAAAGTGTATAGAAGCCCATGTTCAAATACTATTGGTTCAAAAGCCAAACCATCCATTTTAAGGCCCTATGACCTATGTATTGTTTATGCACATTATAATTGCATTGGAAATTGTATATGAAGAATAGGGATTCCATTTGTTCATATGACTTCTCAACAAATTATTCTTATATGTGTTCATCTTTCAGGAATACTACCTTTGAAAAAATGGTGCAATGAAACTCATTTAGCTATCCCAACTAATATTTTCTGGAATTCAATCCACACAATGCTAATGTTGTCTTTTGTGAAGTAGCTAAAAATACCTTTTGCACCATTGACTAATCCATCTTTAATAGCATAATTTCCTCCAATTATCTCAATGAGAATATTTTGTTTCATAGAACTTAAGGAGGGAAAATTAATTTTCTTGTCCCAATATAATTTATTTGTTTCCATGGGATCTATTTTTCTATCGAAATATTTTAATGTGAATGTCTATGAGTCAACAAGCACCAACATTTTCTGATTGTGATGTTCAACATATTTGTTTCAATAAAAAAAAGGTATGGAAATGTTAGATCATTTGGTGGGAATTTGTAGCAATGTTTGTTCAAACAGTCAATGCCAGCATTTTTCCATGAACATGTTCTAACTCTATTCCAAATGGATATGAACATTTGGTTGTCTTGTCTTGTAACCTCTTTGAGTTTAAAATATTTGGCATTGTCTTTCCAAAATGTATAGGAAATCTTTTCACAATGAAAACTTGGTTGTTTAAATATCATAGAGTGATGTATAGGTTGTGCTTGACAAACATCACCACATAAAATTATATCAAGATTTCCAAATGACAAGATGCTTCCCAATTAATGAACCAATATTTTATTATGAAATGATTTCATTATGTATAGCTATACACTTGTTTCTAGTCTCTTGTAATGTATTGCATAAGGGGTCCCAAATATGTTCAACACTGGTGAATGTGAAAAAGGATGTAGGAGGGCCAAGTTGTCTTATCATTGCAAAAATATATTTTCTCATGCTTTCAAAATAATCAAGCGAAGTGTGTATTCTTTTAAGACTTTGAACTAAAACTGGTGATTGCTATATTTTCTCAAGGTCGTTTTTGTACTTCACATCTTTTGAAAGAAAATTTTTCCCTCTGAGTTCTCCTTTGTGATTAGATATCCAAGAAGTGCTTGAAACTTGGTTTATAAGAATCTGAATTGATTTAAATAAAATTTTAGTAACATGTGTTGAAATTTCATTGGAAGCATTTAAAAGATCCTACTGTGCTACTTTTTGATAAGAAAAATGCTTGACAACATCATTAGGTCAATCACTAGATCCATATAATAGGGTTGCAAAATTTAGTTCTTTAGAGAACATGTCTTATCAAAATTTTAATGGTCTAGAACCTTCAATAGGGGAAATTTATATGATCTTGTTCTCTAATTCATCAACTAAATGAGATTGAGCATAACCTCGTACTATTGTTTCAGATATTATTTCAATTTCATCATCATCATCAATAGAATTTAATAGTTACATGTTTGAGAGTTGATTAACATGCTCTTCAATGTTCTAGATGAAGATGTCTTCCCATTCATTGTTGATAACAACACCTTTGTTCTTGTAGAGGCCAATGTCACACAAGCCATAAAGAGAAATCATAACATTTTTTGGTCAAACATTCCTAGAAAAATAAGCATTTTTATATACCAAATTTCCTTTTAGTGTGACAACAATCGTCATCAAGCTCAACAAGCCTCTAGGCAATGCAAATCGAACCTGATCCAAATGTGAAGGAACATTTATGATTGTTCTTGTAAGTCCAATTTGAGCCATTTTGTAACCAAGTTGTTGTATTTGTGCAAAGGACATCCTAGGCGACACAATCCTTTCTTCTAAAGTTGTCAAGGTCTTCACAAACACTAATTTTGTGTTCCATTAGATTTGTTGAGAACATGGAAAAATAGTAAAATGTTCATTGCTAAGTCATTTTTTCTGTTGTTTGCAGTTTGTTGGATCATGTTGTCATTGATGCCAATGGTTTGATTGATTGATTTCAAGTGATTGATTGATGCCAAAGGATTGATTGATTGATGATTGATGTAATGTAATATGTATTGTCCTTGATGAGAATGCATAGATGAAGATGGATCAATGAGTTTTCATTTATATGATGAAGATGGATCAATGAGTTGTCATTGATACATGATGAAGATGAATCGATGTGGTTTCATTTGTATATGATGCATTGTTGGAAAAATGTATAGATGACTCATTATTGTCTTATCATGATTTATAAGGTGCACAAATGGATGAACTCCAAAGTGGTCCCCTTATGGTGAAAGCCCTCACGGGAAGACGCTTTGTGGATTGAGTTATTCTAGAAGAATGGTTGGAGTACCCATGCTTGTATGTGGAATAGTGAGATGAAGATCAAGGAAATTGTTGGTGAAAATATCCTAGATGGATTGTTCTTGTCATGCCATTTCCGGTGGTATGTGGAATGTCACATAACTCCTCATGGTTTGAGAGTTTTGGCCTTATGAAGATGAAGGACCCCCACATGAAGGCTTGAAGCCCCTAAGGTCAAAGAAGTCAAAGTGACCTAAAAGAAGAAATCATTATTTAAATGATAAAGTAAAGTGACAAAGTCAAGGTGGATTATTTAAATAATAAAGAGAAGTGACAAAATCAAGAAATGATAAAGTAA